>WTSP01001348.1:91187-113169 GCA_025331215.1 Actenoides lindsayi | reverse complement strand
ACGATTTCCATTCCATTTCTTGCTTTCCCCCCCCCCCGCCCCCCCCCCCCGTTCTCCTGTAGCAGATTTTATTATTTTCCAAGTTACTTAGCTTTTTTGGTGGTCGGGTGGGTGTGTTTTTGTTTTCTGGTGTTTGTTTTGTTGTTGCGTTTGTTTTTTTTTTTTTCCGAGGGGGTGTGGGTGTGTATTTTTTTCTTCCCTGACAGACTGCAGATTTTAGGATAGTGAACTCATTTCTGGAGTTCAGGAGTCTAGAGACATTGAGATTTGACAGTTTGGGATGAGCCTGTGAAAAACATTTTGCTTAGCAAACTCAGGCAAGTCTTAACACAATTAAAATATCCTTTCAGGCACACATGCTTGAGTCTCATTAAAGCAACATCTTCATGTAATTTTAAAGTAGCTTTTCATTTCCATTCTTAAGATCTGACTCCTCTGCCCTTATTTAATGAACAGTTTTAGTTCAGAGTTTACTAGTAATTGTTATTGAAATTAGAAGTTTTCCCAATTCACAAATTCCCATAAATTCTGTCTTGTGGCTTTACAGTTGTAAAATGGCAGGAAGCTTCCTTTATATGTATGTTCAAGAGATGAAGAATATTTTTGCTTATGGAAAATGATCAGACAATTAAAAATATATATGGTCAAGGTTAATTCCATTTTATATTGTTACTAACAGAATCTAGTTTAAGTTCATATTTTTCTGTTTTGGACAAAACATTAAATGTCAGGTCTATCTATATAGGTCTGAAGATAGATTAATATTCCTTGTTTCTTCTGAATTAATGGCAACCTAGTGTTTAAATAAAATCATATTCTGGGATTGTCTCTGACTACAACCTTTGAACTCCTTTTTTCGAACTAACATGCCTCTTAAGAAACAACCAAGCAGGTCTGTGGATCTTGTGGTTTGGGAGCATCCTTTTTTAAAAGTAGCTTCAGTTATGGATAGTAAGCAGATGTTTTAGGCTACTTTTATAAGTAATACATCTGTTAGTGGCACAGGTATCAGTGTGTAAGGCAGTTTGACTAATTTCTTGCTAACTTGAATAGATCCATCAGCTTCCTTCCTCAATTGCCTAGTGTCAGTTCTGCCACTTTTGCTGTTTTCATTACTCTGTCTTCCATGAGTACGTATTTAAGAAAATGCTCAGCTGCAGAATGTGTATGGACACATTTATTCTAGCAGCAAGTAGCAAGTGGAGAGCAGTACTTTAGGTGCTTTGACTATGCTAGTAATGCAATCACCCAAATTCATTACTAGAATTTCCTATACCTCCTGCTGCAGCTGCAGCCAAGTATGGTGTAGCCCTGTACCTGCGAGCTGGGGGACACTTCAGTATCCTGAGAAAACAAGGAGAGATAGTGAGAAAACAGCAGGGAAGGTCAGGATTCTTATGGTTTGGTGTGTCCTCTTCGAGGAACTTTAAACTGTAGTGGACAAGTTAGTGCAGGTTTAGTGTAGTATTGCTTTGGAGCAAGGGGATTTTGGATGGGAGGGAGAAAATTCCCCACTCTTCTCTGAATCAGATTCTAAAGTCACTGATGTATTTCTAGTGCAATGATATAGTTAATCAAACGATTTGAAATCACATCATTGAAACATTTTTACCTCTTCGAAGTGGAACGTTTTAGCAGTTTTAAACGCAGTTTTCTTTTCAAAATGTAAGAGACATCATCATAATCTTACTTAAAAATTCCCTTATGACAAACCCCCCCCCCCCCACTTTTAAAAATAACTTCAGTGGAGTTTCTAGGTCTTCAGTGAAAAGACGCTTTTAATATTGCTTTCCTTCTGGTCTGCAAAAAAAAAAAAAAAAAACCAAACAAAAAACCCCACCTTCTTTCACAGAAGATGCTATGCAAAAAAAAAAATAGAGTTGTCTTGGTGTCTGGTTCTAGGATCACTGTTTGCCTGATGGATTTGGATAATAAAAGCCCTTAATGCTACGAGTTTAGCTTCTTAAATTAGCGAAGATGCATGCATACTGTTATGCAAAGCAGCCTCACTGGACCACTTTGAATTGTGTTCACTGATAAGAAGAAGCTGAGAGTAGTTAAAGAATCACTTCTGTGGACTTCAAGTGGCAGCAGGAAAAAAGAGGAGTAAATAGTAGTTAATTGCATAGGAAGTTTGGAGCCAAGGAGTCCCTCAGTGTGAAAGACAAGGGATAACAGTCTTCCCAAGCAGAAGAGAACAGGTTTAATAGACGAAGTTTAGAGGAATAGACGATTCAGTCACCTACAAAAGAGACAGACAAGGTAATGGCAGGCAGATTACCCGGTGTTGGTGTGGGGTTAAAGGAAACATGGCTGGAGGAAGCAGAAGATGAATTTGAAGAGACATACATATTTAGGAAGATCTTGCTTTGTTATGTTGATGTGCAAAGAGAGGGCATTTTATTAGCATATTAAAATTCTTCAAAGATAATCAAAGTGATTTAAATAACCATTAGTCCACTGACTTCCTATTTAGATTCAAAAACGAGAATCTAATCCAACTTTATTTCAAAACAATGTTTCACATTTCTTAAATATCTGTAAATTATAAAGCACCCATGTCCTCTTCCTCACAAAATGCACAACAGAGGAGTATTCCACCAGAATTAGTAACATCCTTCTGACTGGACATCTACCTTATGAATAGCTGTGCAGAAAGAATGGTACTTTAGGGAGGACTGGTGTTGTAACAGACGTTTGATTAACCATGTAAATCAAACGGCACCTTTTATAACAAGCTGTGGAACTGCTTTTATGACTGGCCTTTCACTTGTTGGAAAAAGTCAGATGGAATTCAAATGTAGCTCATTTTTTTTAGGCCAAACCCATTAAGAATTTGGTTCTGACTCCTTGATATTATTGGCTAAACTTTGCACTCACTGCCTAAGCAGAAGAAATGTAAAATAATTGTCATTTCAGCAGTTACTACATAAGAGTCATATAATGTATAGTGGTCAATTAAAGCTTAAGTTTACAAGCATGTGCATGTTCATAAAATAACCTACTATTCAAATCATTTGTATTCTTGTTCCCTCACCATCTAGCTAACTAGAGTATTTCCATCTCAGTGTTGAAGTATTTCAGTTTAAGGGGTTAATTTTTATCAGGCAGGCAAGTTCCATTGGAATTTGATTCCATTTTCATCAGTCCCTGACTTCTGGAAAATGAGCACTTGGCAATAAATGTTAATTTAAATCATTGGTCATAAACAATGGTGGAATTTTAGATATGTCAGATCCCTGTTTGAAATGCAGCGTGCTTTTAGAAATCCTGGAAAATACAGTTCAACAACCACTGGGACATGCTTAATTTCAGTGAAAGATTCTCTTTGCTGTGTTATCTTTCTGCATAAACTAATGTTGGAATTCTAGAAGATATAATATCTTTAGGAAAAATGAAGATTAATTCCTGCATTACATGACACAATGCAGAGCATAAGCAGCTCCAATTAAAACGTTGGTTGTTATTTAAAGGGCTTTAACTTAAAATGTTATAGGGATTGCTTCTTTTTTTTTCCTATCACATCTTCCTCTCATGCAAAAAGACCTAGGGGAGCAGGTTGTCATCACTTGCTTTATTTACATAGTTCTCTGTGGAATTTTGTATATATAATAGTTCATAATCAAGAGGTATAGCAAAACTCAAGCAGAATTCTGAGGATGAAAATGGGATGAGATGTCAGAGTCATCAGGAACAGAGCAGCAGACAAATGGGGAGATTTTAGTTGTGGTAAAGCGTACTTCTATTCCAGGTCTGACAATGAAGATAAAGATAGTTTCTTTAAGCCTGTCTTTTAAGTCACAGAATGCCACCAGGTCATCAGGAACAGCCTGGAACCAAGGTGGAAGGAGGACATAGAATTGAAGCAAGGGTGAACAGTAACAGGAAGAGTAGGGATAAATCTTGTCTAATATGCTGCCCAGTATTTCTAAGTGGATTAATAAAATTATACGTTACTTGTTGGTTTTATTACAAATGATGATTTGTGCATCTTGTTTTTTTCTCATGCGAGACTGAGAGGCTACAATTCACTTCTCACAGCCCCTCCACAGAGATACTGTGTGCAGGACACCTGAGAGCAATGAAGAAGCATCATGTGCAGTTCTTTTGCTTTCTGAATAATGTGCTTAATGTGTAGAGTTTGGAGTATAGAGAGTGACTTAATTTGGTTAATGAAAGAAAGGTTCTGATGGTTTCTGCTTTGCAAAATTGTCTTTTATAATCAAGCCTTCAAAAATGAGACTGAAAATGACTCAAGTTATACATATCTATTATCTAAACAATCCTTTATTAATAAACAATCCTTTATTTGATTAAGGACAGTGATTTTGAGTGGATGTACGAAACTAGCTATTTTTCTCCAAGAACTCTTAAATTTGCAACTATGATAGTGGTTTTTTTCCAATGTGTTCCAACCAACACAAACAAACAAAACCAACTATAAAATGCCCCTATTTTTAGTCCTTCTTTTTCTCTGTAATCTTCCTTTAATTTCTTTTCTCCATAGTTTTCTGTACCATCTTTGGCTGATGAGGAATGGGCAGCCTTTCATTTCCACTGTGAACTTTGCAGTGTCATGTTCCATTTGTGTGACCTAAAGGCTAATTTGCTATTAGGTGTATGACATGGTGAACCACCTGGTTACTCAGAGCCAAAAGCATTGCAGGGTACAATGCTTCTCATTAAACTGTACTTAAGATACACCCACTAGGCCAATGCTTTGTGTCAAAGCAGCTTTTAGTAACCTATCTAGTGGACAGCCAAGAGTGTTTTTTTCCTATAAACCCAACATACTTAGGGAATTTGGCTGTGTGTATTCTGATCTGTTTTTCTAAATCATAGAATTTCAGATGTGGTCAAAGGGGGTTGCTGCCTCTTAAAAGGCTCTTCAGCTTTGAAATTTATCCTTTGCTTACCAGAGTCCATATTTTACCTCAAAAACTAGTAGCAAGCCCTCCCACCCCTTTTTTTCCCTTGGCAATATAGCTTTGTTTGTGAAAGATCCTCCCCCTTTTTTTTAAAAATTTTGTTTTTTTGGGGGTGTGTGTATGTTTTGTTTTGTTTTTGAATTTATGGTGATTTAAAGACCTCAGATCTAAATCAGAGTTCATAACATGCTAACTAAAATTGTAGTATGCTTGTTTACTGCATCTGTGATGGTATATAATATTGGCTATTTATTATTCATCTATTTAACCCATGCTAATTCCTCTTGTTTCCTAGAGTTTAGGAAACACTAGGCCTAATGTTAATTAAGAAGCTGTAATTTAAGAAAACATATTACTGTCCTTCAAATTTTGGTTCTGATTTCTTCCTACAATTATACTTGGTGTAAAATGCTCCACAATTAATTGTAAAGTTAGATTTGAGCTAGCCACACTAAAAATAAAACAAACCTTTGAAAAAGCCCTTGCTGGACTTCTCTTCCATATTGATTATGACTATATTTGCAAACTTCTAAATATGGCAACTAAATGGCTAGACATATATTTTCGATCCAGTTATTTGTTTGTAAAGGTACAAAGAAATAAGTGTGTTTTGTAGGAGGTGATAATGAGGTGATTCTTCAATCAGAATTATTATTTTTTTTTGCAATCTGAATTTATGAGTAAAAAAATATGACAAGATTACAGAAATATTTTCACATGGATATAGAAAAAATATCTCCTTGACAGGTATGAGAAAAATAATCAAACACTTTTCACAAGGGGGTTCAAACTCCTCATCAGCATTACTCAGGATTTTATCAGTCTGCAGACCTCAAGTCTATGAATGGAGCCAACAGACATACACAATTCTAGTTGCTGGTAGATGTATATTTAAAGGCAGCAAATGAATTAAGATGATAAGTAGTGTTTGTGCCCTAGCAACATTTCCTACTAGCTATTTTACAATCATTTGACAAGATAAGAACACGGATAAAATCTATCATCCAAAGGAAAAACCTTCCCTTATCACTGAAAGAACCCACAAGCTTAATATACCTGTAGAGAAGTCATAATCTGCCTTATAAGCTTATTTTTTGTTTTTTTAATCTTCTTTTATAATTTTTATTTTAGTATGTTTATAGGGGTTTGGATTTTTGTTGTTTTGTTTTATTTGTTGTTTTGGTTTGGGGTTTTTTTTCATTGGTGGTTTTTTTGGTCTGAAATCATAAAATCCTGTAACAAACTGTGATCAGGATATTTTTTTTCATTGGCAAATAGTAGACATACCTTCTGTGAAACAAGTGTAGTGCTGCTTTAGCTTAGTTTATAAGGCTTATCTGAGGAAACAGTGGAGGATAAGAGATACACAGGTGGTTATGGGGATCTAACATTCATTTATGAATGCATATAGTCAGGGCTGAAAGACAAACAGAAGACATCTTCAGGGAAGGCCAATAATCTGCACTGTCACATCCAAAAACTAGAGGTAAAGTTACAAAAAATAGCCTTTTGAAATAATGTTTTTCACTAAACTATTAGTCTTCCTTGGGTTTTGAGAAAAATACTATGCTTTTATAAGAAATATGTCAGAAAGGGCTACTTAGTGAATTTGATGCATAACTGAACTTTCTGTAGTCATGCTGACATTTTGGATAACACTTTAAAGCGGTACGTGATTAACCCCCTCTATTCAACACTCATAAGACCACATAGGTAGTACTGTTTCCAGTTTGGTACCTTGCAGTATAGGAAAGACATTAAAAAACTGAAGTGATTTCTGTGGAGGGTCACCAGACATTGGGGGCTGGAGTGACTGCTCTGTGAAGAGGTTAAAGGATCTGGAGAAGAGATGGCTGGAGGGGACCTAGTGGTAGCCCCAGTACTTAGGCAGAAGTGAAGAGGTAATGGAACCAGGCCCTTCACATGGGGCATGGTGGAAGGATGGAAGTCAGTGGAGATAACTTGAGACATGAGAGTTACAGGCTGGATATTATGAAAAACATTTTCCCCCAGGTGGGCAGTGTAGCAGTGGAGTAGGATGCCCAGGGAGGTTGTGCTGCCTCTATCCTTGGAAGTTTTCAAGACCTGACTGGACACAGCACTGAGCAACCTGGTCTGACATCAGAGGTGCTCCTGCTTTAAACAAGAGGTTGGAATAGAGGTCCCTTCCAACCTGAATTCTGTGAATCTGTGAACCTGTGATGGTCCTATCTTCATCACTGAAGCAAAATAAAAAAAAAAAAAAAATTTAAACTTTTTTTTTGGTTACACTTCAAAAATCCCAAATCAGTCTGTTTTGATTAAAACAAGTCTTGATCATGTGCAAGTTTGTTCCATTGGAAGTGGCAGTAATTTGATCAATGGCTGCATGGAATTACTAATATTTATTCTGTTTCTATGACCTTAAAAATCATCTTAGTGGGAAAAGAAGTATGAGACCTAAAAAGATCACAGTTTTCTGTTGATTTTATGAAACCAAGCTACTAAATATACTCTTTCATTTTAATCCTTCTTTCTAGAACTCGACACTTGAAAATTGTTGAATATCATTATTCAATATAAGAAGCCATAGTAGAATATTGGAAATAAGTCATGTATATAAAGTAAATAAAGCTGTATCAATATATATCATCAGGAGATCTGAACCAGGTCTCTTCTGTGAATCATTAATATTATACATGTTCCTTGTATTTGGTAATGTGACTTATTATTAATTTGTAAATATAAGTTTTTTCATAGCCTAAGTAATAGTGTAACTATGTCTTGACAAGGAAAAAACAGTACCTCTTTGGTGCCCTGAAAATAAGCATTTTCTTCAGATTAATTTTCTTAAAGATTAGATTCATTAGATTAATTTTTTTAAAATTTACCTCTTAATGTTATTTCTTAGAAATAAAATTACTACAGTAGACTTTAATCTGTTTTGCACATTAGCAGCAATACAAAGTACAAACAGCATTACAAAATAAAGAAGTCTTTTAAATTTGTAACTCAATGATTTGAGCATTTGCCATTTTGGATAAGGAAGGCATTTTTTGTTTGTTTGTTCTCAGGTTGGCCATACCCTGAAAACCTTTGGAAGCAATTCTCTCAGCCTGTTCATCTTTTCAGTTGGATTTATGAATGATTCATGCCGTAAATGTTACTCCTATGCTATTAAAATGTATTCAATAATGAAAAACATGTGAAATCAATTGAAGATTTAAGTCTGAATTTTAGATGCGATTATTGCTTCCTTTTAATTGATAACTCTTGGTGCAATGTGCCTTGTGCTTAATATATCCAATCCATTATCAATTATATCATAGTATGATTCAGATGGTGGAAGAAAATTAGGAATGATTGTAACAAATGTGAATGATAACACCATTTGCACAGCTTGTAAATCAGATTTATCTAGGTAATTATGATTCAAGGAAGTTGTAAGTCATATAGTCATAGAAATTTGTTGATATCTAGAACTTGTGAAGAAATCTAGAACTTGTGAAGAAAGATCAGTAAATCCATCTTGTACATATGTCAAGATTTTACACTATTTAAAAAAATTATATCTATACAGCAGCTGGCTCCAGGCAACCTTCATATGAGATAGTGATTTTCCACCTCCCTCTACAACCCCTATCCCAGATTGAAAATATCACTCTTCTCCTGTACAAAGAAGAGATTTTGTGAATTAAAAATATGTTCTCTTCTGTAATTAAGACCAAGTTCCTCTGCTCAATCTGCCTCTATCCTCCCTTGTTGGTCTGAGCTGATTTTCATGGATATCTGGATTTGCAATTCCCCTTGTCCTTCACTCACAAGAGAGCCCAAACAGGAATAGATCTTTGTTCCCAAGTATCTGCTTAGCTCAAAATATAAAATCAATCATTATTGTTTTTTCTTATTCTCCTCCTGTGGTCTTCTGATTTGTCAAGCACTGGAACAGTCTGTGCAAGGAAGTGGTCAAGTCACCATCCTGTGACCTATTTAAAGATAGGTAGATGTGGTTTAGGGACACGATTTAGTGGTAGACTTGGTAATGTTAGATTAAGAGTTGGACTTGATGATCTTAAGGGTCTTTTCCAACTTAAATAATTCTATGATTGCTCTTGATCACCTTCCTGACTGACTGCTCTATTTCTGAATTCCTTTTCAGAATTGCCTACCTTGGGATAATGCTTTATCAGATTTCTAATACACCAGCTTGCCAGGTGATGGAATGAGCAGTCATATCAGAGCACACTGTTCATTTATTCTAAGCACTTAGGATAAGCAGACCTAGAAAGTTTTCCAGCTGTGCAGAACCATGAATTCTACAACTATGGTAGAGCATTTCTAAGAAATATGTAAGTTGGAAGTATTATTTGTGAATGTCTTTCAGTGAAACAATTGAGGAAATGTAATATGTGGGTGGAGTGTCATGCCTTGACTACTCAGACATAATTCTATTGGCCTAATTAGAAAAAAATTGTATTATAGAAGCTTGCCTGATTTTAAGGTTTTTTAATTGCTATAATAGAAATGAGAAATTAAAATAGATTGCCTTTAACAGCATGAAAGGAGTTTCAGTCATGAGACAATATTTTTTGATAAAGAGTGTTCTTACTCCGAGTGAAGGAGATGCTCTAATGGGCTCTTTTGGATGCTGAGCTGATCACTTTGATAAGATATTGAAAAGGACATTGTAGTCAGTAGTACGTAATGTAAGCGTCAGTATTGTCAGTAATGAACAGAACAGTATTTAAGCAGTGTGAAAAGTATCCTAAATATATTATGGGATTTATGCCCATGTCAGTTTTAAAAGAGTATGGAACTTAAACAATTTATATTACAACAAGAAAAGTCTGAAAATTGTAAAAAAAAAAGTCTGACCATTCTTAAAGACAAAACACTGATCAACAAGTAACCATAGCCTAGAACAAGGATAATCACTTTTTCATAAGGGTTTCTTTTTTTTTTTTTTTTTTTTTCTGTAAGAATGTGTCTTCGAGTCTAATAATAAAGCAGAGCAGCTTTCCACTTCTGATTTTTGCCTGAATGAGACTTTGACTTCCTGGAATACTTTTAGCATGACTGATCAAATACAACTTCAGGAAAAGTTGCAAATTCTAATTAGATTTATCTAACCTGACAACCAAACAATACTAAATTGGACAGGGGAACAGAATTATTGCACAGTTTACTGACCAAAATTAATGGGACAGCCCACAGCAAGACTCCTCTTTTCATAGTACTTATTTCAACACCTTTTCACTTTCTTTTCTAAGAGAGCTTGTCTGGTTTTGTGTTGTTAAATGGGACCATTACTATTGTGAGGTGTCCTAGCATTATTTAGGCGCATACTGTCTTACTCACAAAGTGAAGCAATAAATTTGGAGTTATGGTGCTGTTTTGGTGCTGTTTAATCTGTGGTTTAACAAAATATAATCTATTTTCAAATTTACCAGAATATCACAAGAAGATAAACATGTAATAATCCTTTAATATACTGTTGCATGAGGCTATTAAAGGATTATCAATCCCCATCACGTTCCAGTTTATCAACAGAATTGGTTATAGATAATTGTTCTTTACTGGCCATCTCAACCAAAGGTACTCTGGCTACACCTTCTGGCAGCCGAATTGCTGCAGCTGTCTCTTAGTGATCCCTTAGTTTTGTTAACTGTTCCTCTGGGACGCAAACAATGATCTTTCTTTCATTCACCCTTAGAGGTCCTGCATGTACCACCATGAATTAAAATACAAGAAGGGGAAGTACAACTCTTTGTAGTTTAATATTTTTTTTTCTTTTCCTTGTTGTGCGAGGTTGCAAGTTGCAAAAGGAGCACTTTTTATCAGAGCTTTATACTCACATTAGAAGAGTGAATTGTGGTATTAGAGTGATGGGGGAGATTTGGGTGTCTGCCGTAACTTTGGCTCAAGGAAGTCATATTCTAAAGTTGAGCTGGTAGTTGGAGTGTTATGAAGAGTAAAAAGAAATCCTCAAGCTTTTCCTTGTGCTATAGAAAGTTCAGCTGCCCACTGGATTGCTTCCATGGGCTATAGCTGAGGGAAGCTTAGCCTAAAATGTAGACATCTAACACTTACAGCTTGGTTTGCTTGCCAAGACACAGTCATCAAGTGCCATTTGAAATCTCCCGAGGTGCTGGGGATATCACCACAGGGCTGGCAGGTATGATCTGAAGCTTATGGGAACATGAGCTTTTCTGTCTTGGCAGCTAAAGGCCATGTGGGAGCTCAGATGTGTCAGAAAGACTGTGTGTGGGAATCAGTCCTATACTCAGACTGGTGATAGCATCTCCATGCTAAAGAATAATATGCACAGGACTACTATGTTAATAGGAAACTTGTATATGCAGCTTTCACCTTTAGTATAGTATTCATGCAACCTTAACACACTGTTTGCAAGCAGCACAAAGCTAAATGTCTAGAATACATATATACATATTGTTCTGTATCCTTATCAAATCTTTTTTCACCACTTAAAGGATGTATCACACGCCAGAATGTGTGTTAATTTTGCATTCCCTCACAATTAAAGAAAAAATATTTTATTATGTTAAAAATATATAAAGCAAGTAACTTCATATATTTTGTTTATTCTGCTTTACTTATCATATTGAGTTAAACTTCTGTAGCTGCTGCAATCACTATTAACTTCTAAGTAAGAATGGCCACAGAAAAGCTTTTATTTACTTTGTGGTTAATATGTTTTTTTCTTCAAAAATAAAGCTCTTTTCATTTTTATACACAGACACACTGAAAGAACCTAAAAGAGGTATTTTATCTATGTATCTTTTCTTAGGTTAAATTTAGCTACAGTTGCCTGTGCTGATCATCTAATTACTGAATGGCCCAAACCAGAAACTTACTGTTTCCTTTGTGTGGAAATAGCATACATTCCATGTACCATACATTGTTAGGAATTCCTGAGAATCTTGTGAAGAACAAGCACAGAGATTGTGTAGTTAATTTAAAATTAATCAGTACTGGATCCTCTTTTTTGTCATCCTTCTTATAATGTTGAGAATTATGGCTTTCTAATGAAGTGACAGAGATGCCTTTTCATTAAGTTAATTTTTTGGTTTGGTTTGGTTTGTTTTTTGAAACAGATTTATTCACATTTTTTATTATAGATATGATACTAAAATGGTTATATTTGACATCTGGATAATTATGTATGTGAGAAGCAGCTGAGTAAAACTGTGCAGCTTCTCCTATGCTGCTATTGTCCCAAATAATCTAAGAAAAATTTCAGCTCAGCAGTAGCTGTCTGTGTTATCAGCTTTCTTTATAGGAGAATGCTTAAGGAAAATTAAGCAAATGTTAAAATTAACACATATAGAAAAAATGTGTTCTGTATCTTGTGTACTTCCAGTATGTTGATTCAGCTGTAAATTGTTTGGAGGTGGTTTATCTTTCACTTTGAGTGTCTACACAGAGATTACATTACTAGGAACTTCATCTACTTGTACTGTCAAATCTTCCAGATGTTACTGTTTCTTTAAATATTTTGAACTATTGAAATTACTAAACATTTATTGTCTCCTGGTATCTTTCTTTATTTTCTTTACAACTAAGGGATCCTTAAAAAAAATTAAAAAATTAAGAGAGTGTTATAATTTAATTTATGCTTATTTTTCTATGGCAGCAGTAATTATTTGCCCGTGTCACAGCAAGGCTGCTGTAATCTCATCTATCTTGCTATTGCTCACAAAAACTTTTGACAGTAACACAGATCAAAATTTGCCCTCTTTCTTGCCTCCTTCTCTTTCAACATGAGTGCTTTCTTCCCTGGCCCTACCACCGTTATGTCCATAGTATAGATAACATGGAATGAAATCAGCAAACAGATGATTTAAAACAGGAAAATAGGAGCTGGTTCATCATATGTTTTACTTCACTATCATTTGCTGAAGATGCTGTAGATACTAGAAGTCTGTGAAAAGTTTGAAAGTTTTGTAAAAGTGGTTGCCTGAATGGCTGAAAGAAAAATACATCAGGGACAACACCTCTGGCTTAAAAATCATGAGCAGAAATTGCTGCTCACTGTGAAACTAACTAGGGAGGAACTTATGCTGTCCACTGCCAGCTGGGATAGAACAACTTTTAGTCTAAACCATTACAGACCAGAAGATTCCTAAAACTGTCCTCTGGATGAGTGCTACCATACAAATATGGATGCTGCAACCAACAGGTGTATATTCAAAGGGTATATCCTGTTCACTCAGGTGCCTATGCTCTGAAGAGAATTTGTGGCTGACAGAAATATCTGGGGAACCCAATAGTGTTTCATGTGGCTCAACCACTTAACCACTTGCTCAGATTTTATTACAATCAAGTTAAGTTCCTGACTGGGCATATAGATGTTGTTAGCTCTCCCCACAGGCTGTGCAGGGAGCACCTAACTTCCTTCTCTGACTAATCCTTCACAGTCCTGGACCCTTGTTTTTATACTGGATGAAGTTTCTTAGAATCATAGAATCACAGAATCATCTAGGTTGGAAAAGACCTTCAAGATCATCAAGTCCAACCATTAACTCTACTCTACATGATCAGTTTGTTTCTTGACCATACCCTGAGCACCAAACAGTATATGTATTCTTCAGAGAGCATCAGGTTTATCCTCAGCACAGCTCCTTGACACAGAGAAATGACAATTCTCATTTTGCTAGTCAGGAACTTGAGAGCAGGATTTTGGGCAGCATGCTCAGGGTCCTACACAAAGCCTGTATCAGAGCCAGGATGCTTTGTACTGAAATTGCTATCATTTATGGGTTACATGAATAGTGATGGTGTTCTTGAGAGTTAATATAAATGTACAACCTGGGAGTTAGGTCTGAGTTTGAGCTGATAAGAGCTTGAAGCACCCTGGCCCATGTGCTATGTATTTTGGGAAGATTCTTCCCGTAACTGCTTGAGTGATTATTCTGAACAATGCTCTAGCATCCATTACTATCCTTATCTCTGCTACCACTTATCCTAAACCTGAGTCATCTATTGTATCTCAAGTGGATTTTACAAAGTGTTCCATATTTTATATCTTATGAGATGATATTCGCCTGTTTTCTATAATCTTTTGTTGGAACTTCCTGGACTGTAAACCACAACCAAAACTTTCTTAGGCTGGCAAATAAAAAAAAACACCCTGTAATGATATAGATATAAAAAAGCAGATATACTTAGTTGGATTTATTAAATGGAAATGGGGAAAAATATCCACTGAAATGGTACATTTTTTCCTTATTTTGGAATGGTTCTATTTTAAAGTAATTTAAAAAATATGAGTGTTCCAAATACCACTGTAAACTTGATCCACACATTTTTAATGTGGTCAGATCATTTGCCCACCAATTTTCTGATCCAAGTCCATTCTCACAGTCTTTCCTGATTACAAAAAAAACTTGTAAACACTAAGTGTAAACAATACATTTGAAAAGAATCTCAGGTAGTTATTTAACAAACACATTTTTATTTTTACTGGAATTAATTGTAATTTTTATTGTTGGTAGTAGATTTAATTTTCCTCCTTGGAAGAATATCCTGTGACTCTTATAAACAATCCACTTTTCAAGTGTTTTGGGACACAAGTTCAGGCAGTAGCTTATAGGGTTATCCTTATCCTTATAGTAGGATATAACTGAGTTGTGTATCATTTTGACTTCTATTTAAACTTTTCTTGACATAATTCTTCCCCTTGAAATAGTTTTGCTTCTCCTGCAGTCTGGGTAGCCATGATGTTAAATATCTGACCTTCTATTTCAGCTGTATTTTAAAGCGGGTCTTTTCAATGAAAATGCATTGTCAAAGCTGAAGTGATCCACTGGAGATATGCAGGTGATACTAATCTTGCCACACTACAAATAAGAGTGCTGCAAGGTCTAGATCTAAGCCAGTAGTTTAGGTTTACACTGTACAAGGAGATTTAAAGCATAAAATTAGAGAGATTAGAGCGCAATTGATCCGACTATGTTGGTCTTGTTCCTTGATTTCTGCCAGGACATGAACATGTCCTGTTGGGAAGTCAACATCATCCAACATGGTAGCAAGCAGGGAGTTACTGTAATCAGATTTCTTTGTTATCAGTAAAATAGTGAATCAAAACTACATTTATTATCAATGCAGTGTTTTCACAGCAAAAATGTCTGTATAGACAACTTCCTATGTATGGCTAATCTGCTGGTTTTCTGAAGGAAATGACTGAGAATGAAAATGTTCTCTGTCTTCTCTAATACGCCTTTAGAGGAAGTAGGGTGTGAGGTTTAGAGTACATCAAAGACTAATGCTCCAGCTTGCTTGAATCCTGGAAATTCTAACAGTAATGATATTTCAAATGGATAAGCACAGTCTCTGTACTTCCCCTGAAGTGCACCAATATCCATCTCCAATTGCAAAAGCCATTTAAACAATGTGCAGATATATAATGTATGGTGACAACGATATTTATCTCAGTGTTTTATTCAGGAATAAGCATTCCAATTTCTGTAGAAGTGAGAGATGAGAAGACAGAAAAGGCCTGGCTGAGTTTCACAGCAACCTGGATGTTACATATTCAGTTGTTTCTTTTGTTATGGTTGTTGTTTGTTAAATGATTATTTCCTGGTGATTTCCTGATTCAAAGATGAAAAATGTATAGTAACTAAAAAGAAAACACAACACTCATAGACTGTGGGCTCTTAGTGTATGGGAGGTATCTTCTCTCATTTCTGATGTACCAATTACCACAATGCTGACAGTGAGACACACAGGCCACTTAGGCTTTCAAAATAATTCTTAATTTTATATAGAGTCTATATGCCCAGTGTATGTCTTCTGAACCAGCCTTGGGGGATCTGGATTACCTTACCAGCTCTATTAAGCACTGCAATGTCTAAATGGGGGGCATAGAGGAAGTTTTAAAAATCTGCTTTAAAATCTTATCAGTGACTGAAATACTATGGTACCATTTGGGTCACTCATATTCAAGAAAAATTAAATCAAACTAGAAGAAGTGCAAAAATAGTGGGTAAATGAAGGAAAAACCTGTCAGAAAACCTGACAGAAAACCTGTCAGGCAGAGGGAGAACAGCAAGACGTGGTTCTTTTTGTCTAATGACGTAAGAGTTGAGAGGAGATAATATTTCTGATGGTAAAAGTGAGGTGGGAAAGAAATATTTACGTGCCTGTCATATAAGTTCAATAAATGAATATAAACTTTCATTGACTAAATTAGGACTAGAAATTAGAATATTTTCCTCCAAGTAGATTATTTGGAAAAAAAAAAGAAAGAAAACAAACAAACAAGCAAACAAACAAACAAAAAAAAGAAGGAAAAAAAAAAGAAAAAAGAAAAAAGGAAACCCAAGTGGTTTGAAGATGGAAGATAGCATTTATAGAAAATAAATAACAATCATGCTTCCCATAGTAGGAGAAGGAAAAGACTTGCTGATCTAAGTATATCTTTCACTCACATTTTCTCATCATTATTTTTCATTATCCTTTTTAATGTTTCAATTTCCCTCAGTAATTCACTGGATAGATTTTTCCACAGCCTAGCAAGTCACAGAAGTGAGTTTTATATAATTTTATTTATGATCTATAGTACACCATTTTGTGAACTTGTCAGTTTACTCAAATTGGATAGGAAGAATATAGGTATCACATTCTTGGCCATAGTTAAGTAACAAACTGCTTTTTCTCTCTTCTTCAATGGCTGGCATCCAAGGATGACTCTGTCCATTCTGCCTTTGATCCTGATCTGTGTGTTCCTGAATGTGATACCACAGTCCAGCTCCTGAATACAGTTCCCATCTGCTGCTGGGCCTAATCTGGAACTTTCCCAGTGCCTGCTCCACAGAATCAGTGGTGATGGTGACATAATTGCCATGAGAGGGTGATTGGGTTCAATACTCATTTTGTATATATTTGCACATATTCCATTTTTATTATCATCACTATCATTTTCATTAAAGTTGTTATAGTTTCCTTTTCTAATTGCTAAGTCTCTCTCCCTTATTCCCTTTCTCTTCTCCTTTGGGGAGGGAGGGGGATTAACAGAGAGTGTGTGTGTGTTATAGGTTTAGCAGGCTACCGTGACCCTAAACCTTGACTAATATATTATCTTTTGTATATTATCTTTGTTACTTGAATTTTTTTCCTCATGTAAGGGAACGAAAAATTTCCCTTCAGTTCTATGCATAAAATCCTGTTTCTACTGAAGACATTTTTGTTTACCATTGATTCAGTTGAGTTAAATGAGGCCAAAGTCTTATCAGATGCTTTTGAAGTGCATATCCACTGAAGATGAAGTATATTCACTTGATTTCAATGATACATATGTATCTCAGAATTGATAACCAAAAGTGTTTTGTGCACTGCTTTATGCTTTGTTATTACTGCTGTACTGGATCTCAGACATCACATTTGTGAAAATAATTCTTACTTGGCTAATTTATAAATAAGGAGATTTTCTGGAAAGCTGATAAAACCCCTATCTGCTTACTTAGGTGGGGGACCTTTCTCAAAGACTTCTATCTCTTCTAAAGGGCTGTTTCTTCCTCTTAAAGATTTTCATATCAACAGAGGCCACTAACCCCTAGATCATTTTGTGATTGAAAGGATGTTTGCTTTTGGAAAATGTACTGCCAACCACTCTGTTCTGGTTTCGTGAGGTCCAGGTTCCTGTTTTTTTTCAGACTGTGGTGCCCCAGAGTCATGCTGTGCCTTTTCTCTTGATTAAATGTTGTGAGAAATAGAAGAGGTGTGTGTATCTAGCACCTTGGGAAAGGAAAAAAACCCAAAAACATTCTTGAAGCATTTGTGGTGTAAGGACTTGTTTTTTCAACAAGTAGCCATGGACTAACAGAGGTATTGCCATGCAGAAAGCAAACCATACCTTTTATCTTTTCTGCAGTTATGACTGAAACAAGACACAAATAGGTTTGTCATGAGCCTTCTGAATTCATGCATCTAGTTTCCAGATTTATATTGTTACAGGCATATTGAAATGTGTAGGCAGGTTGCATAGGAGTATAAACATGTAAGAAAAGAGGAAACAATTAAGAAATGGTGAGAAAGGCACACTTAAAAGCAACATTCATAGAATCATAGATACATTTATATTGAAACAGACCCTTAAGATCATTGAGTCTAACTGTAAACCATATAAAACCATTAAAACCATATAAAACTCAGAAGCCCAGGTTACTGCAATTGAAAGATGAGGGGACAGTCTAGTAATGAAGTGAAGGAGAAGAATATGATAAATTCTGATTTAGACTAACTAGATTCAGTCAAATAGCAGCATACACTCTTTCAGTCATGATGACTCCAAATGTTTCTGTTACGGTATCTAATCATTCTTTTAACATCAGATCCTAACAGTAAGAAGAAAAATCCTATACTGGTTTTGGACATGTTTTTTTGAAACAACTCTGAAGCAGTAGTCCCTGTTTTGCCTTTCAGCCCCTCATACCCAGCTTGCACCACAGGTACTTAAACTACAAGAAATTAACCTGTGTTTCAGACAGCCTGGTTCTTCTCCTGCAGCTCCATTGCAGTTTGATATAATGAACTATGGTGTTATATCATTCCAAATTGCTGCTCACGTTATTGTTTCTGTCATACAAATGTAGTCCCTTTATCATAACTATTATACAGAATGAACAAAAATTTTCTGTGTATTTTTATAATGCTCAGTTACACTTAAGAGCATATGTTGAGTAAATACAAGATCATCTGGAATGCTATTAATACCTGGCAACAGATAGCACTACACAGCAAAGTTTAATTTTCCTTAATCTTGGAAATAGCAAGACAGATGAGATGGTTCAAGTTTAAGTGATTATTGAACAGAGGAAACTAACACATTCATTTTTTATAACCACCCATTTCTATTTTCCTGTCTTTTGAGAGGTTTCTTTGTGCTCTTTACTATGTTTAAGTGTACAGTGAGTTGATGAAAGACCAAAAAGAACATTTCATGATCAACTCTAAACCTTCATGCAACTAGTGTGTCACAGTGTGGGCTTTGTAGTTACCTTTTGAAAGCAGAATTATTTCATCACTACTTCAGGGAGATAAAAGGCAACTCAAATATTATATCATTACTGTAGAGAAAAAGATTAGTTTCTTAATCAGTCACAAATGTGTCACAAAAGGTCAACGACAGACACCTGGTCAGAATGCAATAATGACACGACATCTTGAAGCTTCTTTTTATGTAGTTATTGCTACTATGTGATTGAAAATTAGTTTTCACAAGGAGGTTGTGACTTTATCAACGATGTATGCAAAGAATTGTGGAACAAACTGCTATGGAAAAAACAAAATAAAACAAAAAGCAGGCTATTTTATGTATAAACAACAGAAGAAGCCCAGACAATAAAGATTATATTTGGTCATATTTTTTGCAGTGATAATACTCAAGTTTAAGTTCCCATTTCCCTTTAGCGATTGGGATGTAGCAGTTTGGAGAGTTTAACAGCTCCCTTCGCTGGTAACAAGCAAGAAGTGCAGTTTGTGTTGACGATCCCCAGTTCTGTTTGCTTCTATCAGTTTTTAATTGGCTTCACAGGCAGTATGTCCTGACTCCTGCTTTCAGTTATGATACAGTAGATCTTTTCCATAACTCACCCACTCCAAGGAAAAGTATAGATAGAACATCAAAAGAAACAAGGAAACAAATGAATCTAGTATAAATATACTAAAGGAAATGAAGATCAAACCAAAACACAGTTTGATATAAACTTTCATTAGAAGTGCATGACAAATAGAAAATCAAACAATTATCCTGTATAAGATAGCCAAAATAAGGATGACTGAGAAAGGTGATTTTTCTAACACATACTAGAACTCAAAAAGCTAGTCTTTAACCTATCACCTTACCAACAACACTAAGCGCTTCAGAACTTTCACCTGAAGCCTTTCCCTAGTCCCAAAGGCTAAACCATAAATCTCAAAGGTGAGCTCAGTACCCAGCCCTGGCCTGAAGCAGAAATCCTAATGAGATGCCTGAAGCCTTAGCCACCCTAACCCAAGGCCTTCACCCTCTCATTCTAAAAGCCTCAAGTTCTAGAATCCCTTCCTGACCTTAGCTCCCACGTGTTAATCCCTCAGGACACAGAAGAAGGGCAGGGGTTGTGAGACTGTGGGGTGAAAGCCTGGGAAATGACTGTGATGGGCAATAAAACTAGGTTTGTGTCAGGGAATTTCAATCAGTGTAATTTATTACCAATTAACAAAATTTGTAATTACTGATACTGGTATTAAAAAAAATGTTAAAAGGCCAAACAAGGAAAATGCCTCAGCTTCCCTCAGGGCCTCTCTGCTCTGCTCTCCCCTTTCATGCCTCTAATC
The DNA here is from genome assembly GCA_025331215.1 of Actenoides lindsayi. Lineage (NCBI taxonomy): Eukaryota > Metazoa > Chordata > Aves > Coraciiformes > Alcedinidae > Actenoides > Actenoides lindsayi. The sequence continues at coordinate 92,923 of WTSP01001348.1, read as the reverse complement.
CATTTGCTGTGCCTTAAGTTGAGACCCTTTGGTGAGGCAATGGATGGTGCAGGAGAGTGGGGTTGGTGCATAGCACTTCCTTTTCTTTTGCTGTTCATTGTTTCTTACTCAACTACTCTAGCATGGTTTCCTCAACCAGCTAGAGTACTCTTTGAGTCATACCTCCTCCTGAGTCTCCTCTCTGTCCCTTTCTAGTCTGGTATTTGGCTCCAGCTCTTGCTCAGCCTGCTCTTTCTCTCTAGCACCTAATCAGTGCGCAATCTTCAGTGTTTCTCCTGCTCTGCTTCTCCTCAGGCATCATCTCTTTTGTCTTTTGCTCTAGAATAGTTCATTGCCTCTTTCCTTGTCTCTTTTTCTCAGCATTTACTACCATTTGCTCCAGAAACTCCTCTGATTCTGTCACACAATGCATGCATTTTCTCTGCTGTGAAGCTGGCATGGGCTCTGTCTGGCACAGTGCAGTCTGTAACCTCTTCCCACACAGATCAACCCTGCAGCCCCTTGTGAAAAAAACCCACCCCAAATCCAACCACTAACCCTCTGCTCTACCAAAGCCTCTTATGGAGCTTAGGGGAGCAGGGAGGTAGTAGGATAAGAGGGGGAGATGAAGGTTAGAGGGCAAGCACTTGGTTGTTGATTGTGAAAACCCCTCTGTTTCAGTCCACAAGCTGGAGGCCAGGCAGGGGGGAGATCAGTCAACAGAGTAGTGGGATTTTGTGAAAGAACTAAAGAGATCCTGATGTGTCTGGAACAGAGCTTGAGAGATAACCTTTGCTAGGCCCTCACCCTAAGTCCAAGCACAATCTCTCAGTGCTACCAAATCCCTTAACCCTATCCTTTATTTTTTAGTCCAGTGCCTTTTTCTAATCCGTTGCCATAAAGCACATATCCAAATTCTAAATCCTAACACCTCCCTCTACGCATCACCCTAGGATGTACTTTCACCATCATGTGTAACCATTAATGCAGAATTGTCCTTAATGTTTATTCTGAATATTTTTGAAAGTTTTCTTTCTAAGGAAAAAATCTTTCTTCTTGAGTATAGAGACAGAAGCGAGACATGATTCAAATGACACCACCTGTGGTTTGTCACAGTTTAGGGTCAGGGCAGCCCCTTAGACCTGTAACAGTCACTTTCTGTTAACCCCCTCCCTCCCTATAGGGGAAGAGAAAGGGTATAAGGGAGAGAGACTTAGCTATTAGAAAAGGAAACTAGAACCGCTTTAATGAAAATTAAAAAAAAACCCCACAAAACAATGAATATGCAAATATATACAAAACCAGTATCAACCTCCCCCCTGCTCCCCCCCCGATGGTAATTACATCACCATCAGCACTGATGCTGTGGAGCAGGCACTAGGAGAGTCCCAGACTGGGCCCTGCAGCATATGGGAGCTGTGTTCAGGGGGTGGATTGTGGTGCCAGATACAGGAACACACTGATCAGGATTGAAGGCAGAATGGACTGAGGCCTCCTCAGATGCTCCTCAGAAGAACCCAAAAGAGGACCTGAGCCAAGCTGAGCAAAGCTGGCAAAGTGGTCCAAGAAGGCAAAGAGAAGGAGACCCTAGACTCTCCTGATCTCTCAGCTTTATACTACATACGACGTATATGGGCTGGAATACCTTGTTGGTAAGTTTGGGGTCACCTGTCCTGTCCCCTTCTCCCTGCAGGTGCAGCCTTTCACTTTTCTGCACCCCCCAATGTGGTACACAAGATCCAGCAGTGGCCTTGGTC
>WTSP01001348.1:64610-91087 GCA_025331215.1 Actenoides lindsayi | reverse complement strand
GCAGTTAGTTAGAAGAACTGAGCTGAAAAGTAAAATCACTGAAGAGAATTAGTTCTGTTCTCACTCAAACCAGGACAGGCTTGCATGTAGTTCTAAATCAAGAGAAACTGTTTCATATAAAATCTTTCTCAAGATGCTGAAAGTTGTTAAAACCTATACAATAAAAGTTAAACAACATTTTTACAAATTTTTTCAGTGAAAGAAAATAATTCCCAAAGAACCTTGGAGAGCAGGAAAATCAAGGCTCTGGTTTTGTGTAAATACATCATACCTTTATAGACTAGGTATATATATAGAGGTATAAAAGTGCCAGAAGATATGCTTGACCAGTTATGTCAAGTTCTATGGTTGCGGAACACTCATTCTTTTACTGGGCTGTCATTTTACAAGTAGGTGGATTTGGGTTTGTGTTTGGAGCTCTGTATCACAAGTTCTGCTGTGTCATCAGGCTGACACCTCTCCATCCTGTTCTTTGTGGAAGAAAAATCCAGCCAGGGCTATCAAACACATGTAATCCAAGAAAGTCCAAAGCTGCAAACTGTGGAAGGTGGCTGAATACACTGGGAGATGTATTGCTGCTCCATCCTTCACTCTGCCATATATCCACTATTTTTCCCATTGTTAGAGACAGAATACTGGTGTAAAGAGACCTTTGGTGTGACCTATTAAAAACATGTATCTCCTCTTGTGATCTTTTGAAGTGGATATATGAAGGATTTTATAGTCTTCCTTCTGCCAGATTCCAAGCAGTCTGTGGTATGCCAAGCACTGTTTCTACCCACAGACTTCCTTCCAGGGCTGATAAAAATCTGGCTGGATCACATTATGGTTTAAAAATAAATCTGACAGATTTTGATTAAAAACAGACTTGAAGAGAATAAAAAAAAAAAAAAGGAAGTCTAATAATCAATTTGCAATAATAACTAGCCAATATTTTAAATTATGTAATACATATGAACTCATAACCTAATGCTGAGCAACAGATTTTGAAAGTGTCTTAATATTACAGCTTCTTCCCATTCCTCTTATTTACACCACATCAAACTCTTCTCATTTTCCTTACTGAGCTAACATCAGACTCTTAATTCTTCGTATCTTCCAATATAACCAGTAACCAGGCTTCTTTTTTTGATCTGTATTCCCTCTGTGTATTATCTTATCACTGAGTTTTTCTGATGGCTAAAGGTTGCATCTTTCAGTGCTTTTTGTATAGCTCATCATTTAAATTTATTTTTCATAGGCCTCCCAATATGAATGCATTTTTTAAGGCTTTGTATGCTTAATACAGCCCAGTCTTCATAATGTGTTCATCTGACTCTAACTGGTAAGTGCTTAGGATGGGACACAATGAGGTGCTTGAAAGTTGTGTAGGGAGAGGATTCAGCTCCAGATGTTAGGTTATTCTGGCCCAAACACAAATATCTAGAGACATTTGAGATGTCTTCTTGTGTCCCTTCTGTTTCTTTTTATTCCTTCTATATGTCTTCTGTACCCAGAAGAGTGCAGATTTATGGTAGACTGTGTCATATTTCTCCAAATCAATTGAAGATCTTAAAGGTCTCAAGATTGAGACCCTTAGGTAACCAAATCAAGGCTTGTGGAGCCAGCCTGGAAGCAATAGAAGGATAAATCAGCTGTGGCAGTATTTATTTTTCCTTGATAACTAAAAAAAGGAATGGAGGATGATAAAGTCAGATTAGCTGTAAAACACCTAAGATAGATCTGAGGAACATTTACGTTGCTTTTAAACTTTCCCCACTTCAGCCATTTATCGGGATATGGTTCTAAGGGACAGATGTTTCTGACGGAGCTTCCTCACCATGAAGGGCATTGTGCATTCTGCAGTATGCTTAGTTGAGGTGGTGATATGTGTTATGCCATAGACCATGTTGTAGTTGGTAGGCTGTTCATTGTTTTCTTTATTTTAATCAGCTATGAGCTGTTAGTTTGTGTCTTGCATATTACTTTCATAGCACTGGCATGACCTGTCTGTGACTTTTTTCATCAGTGCTCTACTGGCTTGTGTTCTTGCTCTTGAATATTTGGAGCATGCACTGTCCTGCAAGCTGAGCTCCGTTTTCTCGTGGGCTGCTGTTAATGCCATGTTTTCAGTAACTTTTTTTGCATTAGTGTATAAATCATAGAATGGTACTTTCCTTTCAAAGAGGATTGTTTCAGAGCTGATCTTTGTACCACTAGATGGCAATGTTAGGTAAACTACAATTACATTTCTTACAAAACCCCCACCCTAAATATACATCTGTATCAAGACAAAGGGAAACATGTTTCAAGTGAAATGTTGCTACACAGCATGTACTGGTGGAGATCTGTCATATAATAGGATGGGACTTAAGCATAAGATACTCACTTTTCCTTGTGGAAGTGGGATTCCTTGTGATCATGTTTTATTCATTGTAAATTACCTTTCTGTGTTTTGTGTTTTCTTTCTTGGTTGTCAGTTGTGTTTCATGTGTAACTCTTTTCAGATTCTTTATATGTGGAAGCTCTTGTATTCAATTTAGTACTTTTTTGGTTTATGCTGTTTTTTATCTCTGTTTCTATTTTATGCATGAAGTAAAATCCTAGAGGAAAGACAATTGCCCAGGGTAGCACTACGATTGTTGATCTTTGGAAGGTACTTACAGAATCATGGAAGAAGACACAAAACAGTCTTTGCCAAGGACCTGTGTGTGCTGTCCTGTAGAAAGTAATTATAGGAGTGTTATTCACCTTGTACTTTTTAGCTTGTTTGGATTTTGTTCTAGTGGATTTTTTTGGTGGTTTGGTTGTTGTTGTTGTTGTTGTTTGGCTGTTGTTTTTTTTAGTTTTGTTTGTATGTTTTTTAATTATTATTTTTAATTAATTTATTTTTTAAAAATTTGGTTTGGAATGTTTTGGTTTGATATGGCTTAACAGTGAGGATGTTTCATTCTTTGTTTTATTTTCCCTCCCTGTTCCCCCCTCTTCATCTAGCTTTTGTAGAATATATATACATTTTTAAAAATTGTTTCTTTGGTTTTAAATAAATTGCATTCTCCAGCTGGCTGTCCTTTCTTACGGGCTTCTGCCTGCCAAAACCTTGACTCCTGAATACTAGGCAACTTACCAAGAATCCCCTCAGGAAGTCCACCTCTTTATAACCATCTTCTCCTATGTGTGTATGTAAAGACAGAGCGAAGGTAAAAGATGAACAGAGAAACAACTCTGTGAAAAAGGGAAGGAGCTTTAAAGTGTAAACCCTTGAGCTGGTAGCAGTTAGGGAACATTTAAGAAGGCTGGAGAGCCATCAAAAAGTAACGATAAGGTCCTTAGATGATTCACAGGATGTCACCAACCCTCAGGGAGTATTTGAGAGGTCAACAAAGACTAAGAGAACATCAAAGAGGATAATAAAGTGAAGGAAAAAACCGGAAATGCAGGGAGATAACAAAGAATGTAGGTACTAGCTAGGTAGGACATTGTAAAGCGTGTCAAGAGCCCTAGACTGTTCAAGCATCAGGTTCTATCTCTACAGTGCTTATAAAATCAATGAGACCAGTGTAAAAAATGAAAGTTTATCATACTGAAGCATGCAAGAACTAAAATATCAACCCTTTTCTCTGGTGAGTCAAAAAAGGCTCTTGGGTAAGAGAATCAGTTTGCACTAAAGCTAAGGGTGAAATGCGGAGGAAAAAAAAATAAATAATCAAGTCTCCTGTGTCATGTATTGACTCTTCCTTCTGACTGCACCACTGAAGTGCAGTATGATCTTCATCTTTACTGTTCTGGATTTCTGCATCCTTTCTTAAGCATTCTGCTTGGAAAATATATAAGCAATGAATTCTTAGGGGCCATTTCTGTGTGTGTGTTCTCAGTGCAATAGGATCCTTATCTTGCATGTTCAATCCTGACATATGAAAGCTTCCCAGACAATGGGTGATAACAAACAAGTCTGATCAAACGGTATGTCCTTCAGAGGAGAACTGTAAAAAAAAAAAAAAAAAAGGAATTTTTTGAAATTATTTTTTTGCAGCAGTTAAAATACTGCAGAAGTCTCAATGACATTTCTAAAGGGTGAATAATAAACGTATTATTTTCCCTCTTGCTTTGTTTCTTTCAATAGTGTACAAATATTTTACTTTGTTATTTGTCAGATATTTCATTTTAGTAAAGAAATTATTTCAGCTTCATAATTTACTTAGTCTTCTTAAAAATATTCTATCATGCATTGTAATATTTTCATATGATATATTTAACATATCAGCTGATAACTTTTCTGATATTGTCAAAACCAGAACTGATATCATATCACTGTTTCCAAATTAAAAAAAAAAAAAAAAGACTGCATTTTTCTTTTGAAAAACAAGAAAACAAGCAAACAAACAAAAAACAACACAGAAACAAACCCTGGAAGGAAAAGAGGGGAAAAAAAACCCCAAAATCCAAAAAAACCCCAAAGAAAAAACAAAACCCCCCACACCTTAGTTCTGCCTAGAGACCATTTTGGAAAATTCCATTTTCATGCATGAATACATATACATTAATATATTATTATACATATATTAATACATAACATATTCTTCTGTTTTCAGTTATTCCCTGGGACTACATTGAATTTAAACCTTCCATGAATATCCTTTATATAACATAAAATAATTACCAGCCTGGATAAGAAAGTAAAATGTCAGCTGTGGGGAGGACTGCAAAATTAGGCAGTGGATTGATGATGGTTGAAAGGTTGATGCAAATCACTATTAGCCTACTAGGCTGAAAGGGTCACTATTGAAAGAGAGTGTAATACCATATCATAAATTACTAGAGTGCATGCAGATTGTGATTCTATCTATTCTACAGTAAAAAAAAATCCCTTCATTGAAATCACATGCAGATTGTGATTCTATCTATTCTACAGTAAAAAAAAATCCCTTCATTGAAAGGTATCTTTTTAGAACCAGATTATAGGGGGATATGCTTCTAAATGCACAGCAAATCAGCTTTGTCAGCTAAGCTTAAGGGGTAGAAAAGTGCAGCACAACATGGGAGACAATCACTGACACAGGAAACCTTGCTTTTGTTATTCTCAGACTCTAGTGTGGACCTCCAGCCTGAGTGGGATAATTCTTCAAGGTTTTCTGCTGTGCTATTTCTGCATTAATTGTGAACCAGAGCAATCACCACAGTTACATGTTTGGAGAAAATATAGAAGGTGCAAACAAACCTTTTACCACAGGTTTGCCTATTTCTCTAAGTTGATGGTCTAGTCAAATCTCGTATTTTTATCTTTTCCTTCTGGTCTTTTCTTGAGTGTTGTTTGGTTTATTTCATAATCTCTGATGAAGCAATGCACTGACTCCTTCATTCATCTGTGATTAGAAATGTCCATTGATACCTGGTCTCCTCAATTTTTTCCTACAAGGCCCAGGAGCAGAGGAGGTGTTTTTATCTACCGAGCAATGGGTGAACATGTGGTGAGTACAGTTATGGGTTGTAGATCTCTGAACTTTGGGTCACAATGTAGGCTGTTTGGCTGTGACTGAGCTCTGGAGAACATCCATGATGTCCTTTTCTGGGTAATAATATGTTAGGGGCAGCTCAGAAAGCTTTGCTATTTTTTCTGATGAAGAACAGGTATTTCTTTTTTTTTTTTTCCCCCTTATAATGCAACTGAACAACTTTTCACTTGGGATAAAGAAATATGACTGATTTTATGACATCAGGGATGTTCAATAGCTGAACTAGTTCAATTTCATTAACTTTTTAAAATTTGGCCTGATCATATATGATAATAAAGCTGAGCACCAGCTTAGTATGTACATAAAAAATGTGTTGGTTAAATATAACAACTGAACGTATTGCATATCCTGCATTGTAGAATTCACGAAAATCCTGAAAGACTAACTCTGACAACAAATTAATATTAGATCTGTTAAATGGTCTGATATGAGAAGTAAATCAGGATTTTTTGTTTTGTATTTCACTACAGACCTGTCCTTTTTCTCAGTGTTTCTTTAGTATAACTCTTGGCAGGGAAGCTTTTCCTTCTAAGTCAAGAAGCTCTAACTGTTAGGATTCTACTTTACACAGAGGACCACAAGACAGAGGAAGGTTATTTTCTATTAAAAAGCCTTGATTCACCAGTAGCATACATGTCTCAGAAGGTACACAAGAAAGACTGAGGTGTGTTATCAATCCTCTTTGGATTTCTATGTCCACCAGTTCTGATGTCACCAACATTTTAAAAACAACTGCTCAGTTTCTGCTTCTCCTGTTCAATTGACTGCACCTCCAGGTGTGGACACTAAGTCCAGTGAACTCAGCTATTGTATTTGTTCTTTGTTCTTTGGACAAATTCTTTGGATATTCTCTCTTTTTGCATGCTTTCTATTGCTCTTGTGGGAGATTTCCAGGTCTTTTAAGTGGCCTCTAATTTGAGAACCTATATTGGGCTAGCATGAAATGTTGTAGTACCTTGGCCAGATTCTGCTGCTTCTCTAATCTCTGGTGTATTACTACAGTAGAGGTCAGTAAACATGAGTAAATATGAGAAAATATTACTACATTACCCACTGATTTGCCCCCTCACAGTGTTCATACAATCCTTAGCTTTCATAGGAGGAATAATGCCTGTTGGAAAACATAGTTAAAAAAACCATAATATTGCAAAAAAATCCCTAATAAGCATCATAGCTTATTTTAGGAGAAAATATCTTACATTGATTTTTCTTTTTTTTTCTCTTTGATCTTAAAGATTCTATGAAACTAGCTATAACCAACTATACAAACATGGAAAGCTCTCTTTTTTAGAGGTGAATCCTCCATGAAGAAATAAAATTTAATTGAGGATTGAGTTCTACCTCCTAATTTAAAAAAAAAAAAAAATGTTTACTTGTCTCGTTCTTAGGAATCCTTATACATGAACTGATTTCCACTGTTTCCAGTATATCCTTCCCCATAAGCATGAAATTGTGAAAAGAAAGGGTGTGGGAAGGGAAGGATAGTATTTGCAGCAGTGTGACCATAGTTTATTACTACTAATCCATGAGTACATCATGTTCTGACTGCAAGCAGCCCATTAACAAAAAGATGCTCAATGCAATTAAAATGAAAGTATATTTTGGTGTGAGACAAACACATGTATAAAAATATGTGTATTACAAAATAAAATAAAATTTTAGATAAGAAAGTACATTTGATGTAGTTTCTGTGTGAGTACAAATAATCACTTCATTTTTTTCTTGTGTGTTTTTCTAATCGGCTTGAGGCACAGTGGGAGGTATTGCTTCAGCTTTCCAGTAAGGAAAGGGCCAGGATTAAGAGGAGGGGGGTGTGCCTTCAAAGCCATGCTAGGTCCAGAGGGAGTCTTCTCCCGGGGTTTTGGCATTGGAAGGTCTTTGAAGTTTTTTGGATTTTTACTTACCAGGTGGTCTTAACTCATAGCAGTGTCTCCTCTAAGATGAAGTCACCCAGCACAGCAGGGAACCTGCCTGATTCACTTCATGGAGTAAAGAAGCCACAGGAAAAATTATACTTTTGCAAGATGGTTATATCTCTTATGGGAGCACAACGATCTCTGCTTCAGAACCTGATAGGGAATAGAAATATCTGCCAGATAGCAGAAAATCCGCTTCAGTTAAAGATTAGCATTTGTCATGGAAAGCGCTGTCTGTATCCATCCATTAGATGGCAGAATTGATCAAGCAATAACCTAGTTTTAGTGCTGTGTAGTGTATGCCCCAAACCAGATGGTTTAAAGAGTAGACACCAAGTAGCAGCTGGTGCTTGTGTATATTCCCGAAACACCATACCTGGCCTACCTGCAGGCACTTTGAGCTAACAGACACCACAGTATTTGTATATCATTTTCCAGAAGCAGCACTTCGGGGACTGGGAATCAAAGCATCAATCAATGAGCATTGTTAGATCTTTTCTAGGCGTCTGCCTTTGAAGACCTGTACCTGTGTAAATATTGACCATCATGATGCTGTCTGGTTATACATTTTTGGCAATAGCACAGGTACAATTCACTTGTGTGTTTCCCTAAATACCATTGCTTTAAGAGGTATGTGTTCCGAAGTGAGTCTGCTCAGCCAGTTTTTAACTGCATCTACTTTCTTTGGGCTCAGGCAACTTCACTAAATAACTTACCATTAACAGCTCATTATCAGCAGTTAAGTTCTGTGGGAGGTGATTTCTAAAATTTTAACCATTCTTCTCCCATGTAACTGCCATTTCTTCATATAAAGAAGCACAATACTACCAAATCTAACAATTCCAGAAACTCAAATAATTTAATTACTTCTTTCCCTTCTGTGAGAATAAAAAAATGTTATTTTTTTAAATCAATGTGTTGACTCCAGTAAATTATTTCAGGATCATCTTTCTTAATATTCCTCTTCCCATTAAAATTCCCTGTAGTGTAATTGCTGTTTCCAAACCATATACAACTCTAGCTCCAGATTAAGGTGTTTTATATTCTTCCTTAGTGCCTAAAGACAGTATTTCACATTAGTTCACACTAAGGAAAACTAGAGAAAGGAACTTATATAGGATTTAGATCATCTACAGCTAGAATTATCGATTTTATGTGCAGAAATAATATTGACAGGTATGCCTTTAACTGGTTGTTCATACAGATATTTAACTATGTTACATCCATATAGGCGATTAGCTTTCTTGCAGGATTCAAACTAGCATACTAATCCCTTTCTTGCAAAATTTCATGTCCGATATCTGTAATCTTTATTTTATGTATTTATTTTTTATTCTTAATCTACACAGACACGTAGATTCTGATAATAAACTGGTCTGTATTTCTCAACGGACTTCAATTTATTTCTTCTTTACAAGGATATTTGAATTCATGCCTACTAACATAAGTTATCTACTTCTGAAATTGTCATCTGTGGTCCTTTTACAGTCAGTGGAAAACAATAGTCACTTCTAGAAGCAATTCATCCCATATATTTCAGATGTCTGCTTTAGGATGCATCTGCTCTAGAAGTGATGATTTCTCTCCAGTGGTTATAAAAGGATTTTGGGAAGACTTAGCTGAGATACATACTGCCAGTCCCAACATTTGGTCAGGTGAACACCATGCTGAGTATAAGGTCTTGCAATCAGGATTGCAGTATTTCTCTACCTCTTTGGGTAAGAATTGGATGTAATCTGTAATTTATTTTGCTACACAGAAGTAGGTTATGAGGGGCACAATCCATCAATGGTATATCTTTTAAAGGTGATCAAAACACACTGGTAGTATATACTAATTGGGATGCTATGTGCATTTCTGTTAAGAAAGATTTGTGTGGTAATCACAATCAATTAACTGAAAAATTCTCAGTAATGAAAAGTAAAAAAGGTATTAAAATGAAATTGTAACAATTAAGTGTGATACAAATGGTTGCATCAAATTGTACGAATGCTTTTGTACAATTATCTTTTTATTTGACTATACAATGTTCTCATTTTCACTTCACTGAATAAATAATTAGACTAAATCTTCTAGGCCTAAATTTTAAGCTGAAACAAGCAATAAGATAAATAGCTAGAAACTCACTTACTTAATTAGCTTTAGTATATTTGATATCTCTCGATATTTACTTTGGTGTGAATGACAGTAACACTATAAATTTGATGAGTGCGAGAGTGGAACAAACTTCCTAGCAAATTCTACCACCACTTTCAGCTCTTCACAGCTCTCATTCCTAGCCATTCCTAGCAGTTTTGAACAACTCAGGAATGAACCTATTTATCCTTTTTCTGTGTTTTTCTGTGCTTTGTGTTTAGAACCATAAATAAGCGCTTTGCTATAAAGAAGATACAAGTTGATTTTTAAGGCTTACTTAGACGGTATTCCCTCTGCTGTTACTTGCTACACACAGTGAGTCAGTGCACGATGAATTTCTAAAGACACATTCTAAATTGCCAAGACTTCTTCAGTACGTAAAATCCTAGTTCTTCACTTAATTATACTTCCTGCTAATTTTCTAGTCAATCAACAGCTGCCAACAGTGTGTATCCATTGTGAAACACCTTACTTTTCTTACAAACATGTCTACTAGTCTGATGTAACAAACAAGCTATGATGCATATATGTCTTAAAATCAGTTTCAAAGGAGCGTCAGAAGTATTTTAGACTGGCACTCCAGAGGTATGATAATGGGTTGCTTCCCTTGAACAGTGAATGTCCAGTGAGTCTCTAAAATTATCGTGAGAAAAAATCTCCAGTAGATGTTTGTATCAATAGTTAAAGCCTGCCCTTTTCATTTCCTTCTTGATGTGTGGTGTTCTTATAGACAAACCTGAAATGAGTTAACAGTAATTTCAATGTTTTTGAGTCTGCCAGAGCAGATGATCTGGATGGCTTCACTCAATACTTTTGTTATGGTAAGCCTTGACTATGCTATTCTCAGCACTCTTATTAATTTCTGCTTCTATTCATCTCCATAGAAGGTTACAAGTTTCAATAATTATTTTCATGTTGAAACAATTAGAGTCATGCTTTCAACTCTCAACATTTTGCAGCCTAAGGACAGTATAGGACCACTCAGTTTAGTTCATTGCTTCAGGTAGCTGATATGTGAAATTAAAAAACTAAGCCATGCTGATTGGACACACATGGATATAGCCTTCTCTGGGCTGATGAACTGAACTTTAGAGTTAGTGTTGATATGAAGAGTCATAGTTTCAAATTCAAAATACCTTTTAGAAACTTCCTGCAATATTCCCCCCAAAATGTCTTTTTTTAAGAAGCATTATTTATATTAAAATAAAATTACAAAGTTGGTAAGTGTGAAGCTGTGTAAAGAACAAACAGTTTTTTAGACATTCATTTTCCTATGAATGGTATATCTATCCTTTAGTTTATCTTAATATTCAAAGAGTTTTCACAGTTATTTAGGCTTAAGATATTTTTGAATGATTTTAATAGAAAAAATTCTAATTATTCAAATTAAAACAGGCCATAGCATTGAAGAAGTAGAGACAGTGAGAGAGTTTTATTGACCTTCAACAAGCAATGCATAGATAAGCACTGACTAAGAGAAAAAACTTTAACTAATTTTAGGCTGCTTAAAATTCCTGTGAGTTTTATGAAATGTCTCAGCCTAGAGACACTGGCACTAACCAACCATGCAGATAGACATTATAATTTTATTGCTGGTGAATGTAATGAAAGGTCTTCTTTGGAAAAGAAAAAAAAAAATCACAGCTGCATAGTGTATCCTTGCTTAAGAGTTTTATTTCTGGTTCAAATTTTAAGAAACTTCATTGTTTTTAGTGGATTTATTCTGGAGTTCTTTATATATAAATGCATCCAGGATTTGTACTTTCAAAGTCCATTCACTGTGAACGGGTAGAGGTTCCAAAAAGCTTACTGAGTTGTACTTTTGTAGAGCAAACAATTAAGTTCAGTGCAGTCAGAGTACTTAAAGATTGCTATATAGTACTTTTTTGGTCAGACACCAAGGGGTATAGCAGTTCTGTGGCACTTGGTTGTATTTATGTCCCTGTTTAGGAAATACAGAGAAGTTAGTCCCCGAAACAGTGTGGCCAAAGTCCATTCTTCTTCACAATATATTAAAAATATTATTAGAAAGGGTAACTAAATGGGATATCATCCAGTGCAGCAAACATCCTGTCATACACAATATTTCCAACACTATCATATATTAGTGCCAGAAGTGTACTAATTGTTCCCCAGGGGATGCTGGGTGCCAGCAAGCTGTAGAAGTGATAACCGTGACATCTAAACTACCTGAAAGATACACTGACAACATATATATATGTAGAGGAATGTGAATCCTGTGCCTTGGTATTCAGGTTAATAGCTGAATAACATAAAGAAAGTCTCTGAAGGGATCTTTTGTTCATTACTGGATATGATTCTTCTTTATATTACTATGTTCATTGTTTTCATGATTGATCATAATGAAATGATACATTTTTGGCCAACTTATACCATCAGCTACCACTTGCACTGTGCAGTCCATAATGCAACTCTTTGGAATTTGAGCCAATCTTTGCAGTTAAATGCAATCTGCTGTGCCATGAAACAACACAAGGCTCAAATGAGGGACTTGTACAGCAACCGTATAACTATTGCTCCTTCCCTATGCAAAACTCTTGCTGACACATTGTCTGCTGTTCATGCTGGAGCTGTTTTGATGTTTATGGTCTGATATGGACTCCTGTTTTAAAATGCATTTTCCTTACCTTTTTCTGATCTGCACTTTATTATTAAAAAGGTACGCCAAAATATGTGCTATTTCTTTTTGTCTGTCTACTTAACATGACCTTCATTTTTTCCCAAGCAAATTAATAGTGAAGAGAAGGCTAGTATCTCAGTATTTAATAGCCCTGTTGATGCTTAAGACATAATAATGAAAAAAAAAAAAAAAAGAAAATAATTAAAAAAACGAGGCTGAGAGAGATCTGTTCATCCATCCTGGAGAATGGGAAACTTCAGGGTCAATCCTACCTAATGGAACAGAATGTTATACTTTAAAATTCTGCTGTGAGTAAAAAGGAGACCCATCTTATATGTGAAACCAAGAATATGGTAATAGCATAATGGAAAACTTAACAGTCTAATAAAGGTTCTATTATTACTTCAGATTGAATGTCTACGGAAGAAAATAAAAGACCACTATTTTACAGGAAAAAAATTTTATATGTAATATAAAACTATAGTAAATATTGTTATGCATGGACTTCCTAGTCTCTACCACTTTCCTCAACATTTTGCTTGCCGTACTGCTGCCCCTCAGGACCCTAACACTAATAGTTTCTGTCTGGATTTTGGGGGAGCTATGGGAAATGAAAGTGCTGTACTGGGAGGAGTGTGATGTTGATGCTGATGCTTTCTTCCTCCTCACTTTAACATCCACTAGAACTGATTTTATATGTTTGCTAAGAAACTTTTACAACTTGTTCTTTTTTTTTTTTTTTTTAATTACTTTACATCTACTCATTACATGTACATTTACTATATGTAGTGCCTTCAACCTACACTTGTCACCCTTAAAACCAGTTTTCTGCAACTCCAGGTCTGCATTTTTCCCGTTGCCAGTAGTGAACTGCTTAGAGACATTGTGTCTCCAGTGTACTAGGAACAAATTAAAAGGGAGATTGCACATGCAGTAGCCCCCCGGGCCAGTCTAGGCAGGACAACTGATTAAAACTGTGCTCTACATCACAGCTGGGAAGAATGTCACTACCTGGAGCCTCTGGCAGAGAGCACCTGGGACCAAGCCCTTGGGTTTTGGAGTCGGGGGTACAAAGGACCCAAGGCCAACTACACTCCAATGGAAAAGGAGATCCTGGCGGTTTATGAAGGAGTTGGTGCTGCCTTGGAAGAGGTCAGTACTGAAGTACAGATTCCCCTGGCACCCTGACTGTCAGTGCTGGGCTGGATGTTCAAAGGGAGGATCTCCTCTACACATCATACAACTGATGTCACGTGGACTAAGTGGGTTACACTGATAACACAAAAGGCTCAAATAGGAAGCCCCAGCTGTCCAGGGATATATGCCCACCATATAACAAACTACCAGATGATGAGAAGCAATATGCCCTCTTCAGTGATGGGCTCTGATGCATTGTGGGAAAACATTGATGATGGAAAGCTGCCGTGTGGCATCCCACACACCAACTCATCAAAGATGCTGAAGGACAGGGTGATTCCAGTCAGTTTGCAGAGGTGAAAGCCATCCAGCTGGCTCTAGATATTGCTGAGTTAGAAAAGTGGCCAGTGCTCACTCTCTATACTGACTCTGGATAGCAGCAAATGCCCTGTGGGAGTGGATGCAGTAATGGAAACAGAACAACTGTCAGTGCAGAGTTAAAACCATTTAGGATGCTGGATTATGGCAAGATATTGCTGCTCAGGTAGAGAACCTGGTTGTAAAGGTGTGGACTTGACTATCGACGCTCTTGAAAAGGCCATTCATGCATGTGAAACGTGTTGTGATCAAGCAGGCCAAGAGATTAAAGTCCCAGTGGTATGAAGGACTGTGGCTAAAATGTAAGTTTGGAGAGGTCAGGCAAGTTGACTGTATTACTATCCCACAAACCCGCAAGGGCAAGCGTCATGTGCTCACTTATGGTAGAAGCAACCACTGGTTGTCTGGAAAGGTATCTTGTGCCCTATGCCACTGCCTGGAACACCATCTTAGGCCTTGAAAAGCAGATCTTGTGGCATCAGGGTACTCCAGAAAGAACTGAGTCAGGCAGTGGGACTCATTTCTGATACAGCCTCATGGACACATGGACCAAGGAGCACGACATCAAGTGGGTCTATCATGTCCCCCATCAAGCACCAGCCTCTGGGAATATTGAATGGTATAATGGACTGTTAAAAATTATACTAGAAAGCCATGGCTGGTGGGATCTTGAAAAACACATTTAACAAAGCCCACCTGGTTATTTAATACAAGGGGATCTACCAATGGAGCTGGCCCCAGCCAATCAAAACTCCCATGTGCTGTAGAAGGAGATAAAGTGCTTGTAGTGCTTATGAAGATTAAATTAGGGAAGATGGTCTGGGTGAGTCCTGCTTCAGGCTAAAGCAAACCCATCCATGGGATTGTTTTTCCTTAAGGACCTGGGTGCACCTGATGGGTAATGCGGGAGGACGGAGAAGTCTGGTGCGTACCACAAGGGGATTTGATTTTGGGAGAGAACAGCCAGTGAATTAAATTGTATAACTGTTAATTGTTAACTAACACTGTTGGGCATGACATAGATGGTATAGAATAAGGGGTGGATAATGTCTTGGGTTTGCTTCTGGTTAATTACCACAAGCAGCTGCTGGCCCAAGCACCTGGGAGGGGCCACAGCTGGGCGAGGCCACAGCCAGGATAGACAAACGATCCAACCAATGGGACATCTGATACATACTGATGTCATGCCAGCTATATAAAGGCAGGGCTGGCCCAGGGTGGGAGTGCCTGTTTTCATCTTGTTTCAGCATGTAGCTTCAGCATGACTGGAGCAGGGAAAGTGGTGTCTTGGGTACAGAGGTAGAGCCTTTGTGGTTTCTATAACTCACTTTGTGTATCATTTCATTAGTACTATCATTATTACTGTTGTTTTCTTTGCTCTTTGTGTTGTTTCATTAAACTGTCCTTTTCTTAACCCACAAAGGTCTCATCTTTTTCTTCCTCCAGATTCTCATTCACATCCCACAGGAGTGAGCAGGGGAGAAAGAGATGTGCAAGCAGCTGCATGGTGTTTAGCTGCTGGTAGAGGTTAAACCACAACAAGCACCAAAGCCCCAAGGGGTGCCCAACATGGGTACAACATGGGTAGGTGACCACTGCATCAGACTGAACAGTGGTAGTGGGATGTGGGGTGGCCTGGGGTGGTGTGATATAGTATGGCTACTAATGCAGCTGACAGAGGTGGGCAGGAAGTGAAGGAGAGGACAAGCTGAGCCCCCTGTACCATGCCCAGCAGGCTGCCTGGGAGTACTCGGGGTGCTCCCAAGAATCACTGTGGGCCACAGGGGGACCAGCCCTCTCCCAGGCAGCTCTGGGAGCAGGGCAGCAGCTACATTCGGGACTGAGTACTGCCCTGGGGGCTGGCAGGTGGGCCTGGACATAGGAGCTCTTCCAGCCGGGCTGAAGGGCCATGGGGGCAAGGGCTATAGTCATGCAACCTCTCTTCTCTTACATCTTTTTTCCTCGGGGAAATCAGGGTCCTCAGGGCATCCAGTGAAAGCTGGATGGCCCAGAGGAGAGGGAGTCCCAGAAGAAGAAGGGCCCCATCAGCATTTCTTCATGATGTGGTCGAGAGAGCAACTCAATGTCAGATGAAGGCTGGTGAGTGTCAAGGATAGGATGCAACAGCATGGGACATGGTGTGGGACAGGAGGGACAGGACAGGGGGATGAGCCTCCCTCATCTCCCTTATCCCTGTCCCAGCAGCTGCTGCTGGTCGGTCCCCAGCAGGGATTTGCTGGTGGAAGCCAGGCTACTCTTTACAAATCCCGCTCTCTCCTTTCAGATGTGCATGATGGACTTATTTCACAAGATGTGTGACATGCAGAATGTGTCTCTCCCACTGGAAGGTCCCAAGTTGACAGATTTGGCCCTTACCAGAGCTCCTGAATAAGGAACTCTTGAGAGCCAGGATCCACACAGCCCCACAGCCTCTGATGAGTTTCTTCTGGACACAGCCCAGTTCATTCGTAGGAAAGTTGTGTGCAGGGCTGTGGTCATCATCCAGCAGCACGTGAAACATCAAGACCTGTCCCAAAGCACCACTGTGCTGATGTCAACAATGACACTACAGCCCCTCGGGACATTGAGTGTCCCTTGGCTGGAGAGGCCAACACAGACCCTTTACCTTCCACAGAACAAGGGGTTGGAGAGAACATGGTTTCTCCCATGTTTAGAGAACACCAAGGAGAGACCAGCGCAGCCAGTGCTTCCCCGGCAGCACAAGATGCTGAAGTGACTCCATTGCCTCATAGCCCTCCGGCAGATGCTGGCATACCCCACCTTGCCCCAGCAATGGACAATGAAGGAGACACAGCAGCCTCTCTCACGGTATGGGATCCTCAGCACCAGGTAAGCCAGGCATACATGGCCAACATTGGACATCCCAAGGCACTGAAGGCAGCCCCAGATCTACAGTGATGGCACTTCCATTTCAGGACCACAGTTGGGGCTCTGCACAGGGGATTGCACTCTACCTTCTGCATGGAGACACAGCCAGAAGAGCGGCACCCCTCTGCCAGCACCAGGTGGGACCCTGGAGATGGAACCACCTGACCATGATCCTGCGCAATGTCCAGAGGGAGTGGCATGGGGAGACACATGAGGGATGGGTCCATGGTTGGTGTTCCAGACATTCAGCTGTCTCCTGGGTTCGGCGGGTATAGGGGTAATTTTCACCAGAAGCTTGGAGGGAGCCATAGCCAGGATAGACAAATGAACCAGCCAATGGGATATTTGATATATACTGATGTCATGGCAGCTGTATAAGGGTGGGGGCCAGGCCAGGCTCAGTCTGGGGTGGTGCTGCTGATTTCAAATCTAGTCTGGTCTGTACAGTTTATATCACTTTGCTTTATCCATTGTTTCATTACTGTTGTCATTATTACTGTTGACTACTTCTTTTGTACTGTTGTATTAAATTATCTGTATCTCACCTTACAGGGTCAAATATTTTCTCTGCCTCTTCCCATTGCAGAGGGGGTGGGGAGGCAGCGAAGTAGCAGCCGTGTGACTGGTACTCAGCTCCCAGCTGGGTCTAAACCACAGCAAGCTGCCCTGAGGACATCGTGCTGCCAGCCGATGCTCGGTCCTGGACTGAGCAAATAAAAGATGACAATTTTCCCCCAGTGAGCTAAACTGTACTTGGTCCATCTCGGCCTCCAGGCTGCTCTCCAACCACCCAGCCTTGGCTCATGCCAGGCAACTGCAGCACCCACCCCTGTCCTTGTCATGATGCCTCGCCTTTAGCTCACGTCTCATGGGGAGACATGTAAGGGATGGGTGCGTGGACAGTGCCTCAGACATTAGGGTTAGAATTCAGGGAGACACAAAGCCTACATCTCCAGGGACACTGGGGCTGCAAAAGGAATGCCAAGGGGAGCATGGCACTGCACCAACATTACACTTCCCAAACCATCCTGTCTCTTGTGGGCCACTCATGGTGCTGGGAACCTCAGAATTAAGATACTGTTAGGGTTAGGGTTCAGAAAGCCATAAAACCTACAGCTCCAGGGACACTGAGGCTGCAAAAGGCATGCCAAGGGGAGCATGGCACAGCACCAGCATTGTCTCCTCCACACCATCCTTTCTCCACTAAGACACCAATTGTGATGGGGACCTCAGCCTCAGCCTGAAGTCTAGAGCAACTTGAATAAAACTTAATAAATGTGAAAAACTTTTCTGTGTGAGATGAAGTCTTGACTCCTTGAGGATAAGTACAAAATGAGAACACAGATCAGAGAGTGCCATCTGACTGCAATGTGGTCTTCTGGGAGATCACAGGTTATCTTTACGTGCTGCTTCTTCATCAATAACAGATGAGCTACTATTTCTTCTTACATGTCATTGCCCTTTCCTCAAAAACAAAAGGATGAAGTGGAGCACTGCAGGGAGAAAAAGGTGAGGGAGAGATCCATGAGTGGGAATAATTGGATCAGTTTTTTGAACTACAGTTACATAAATAAGATTGGTGAATTAGCTAAGTCTAGCCTTGTCTGATATGAGTAAGAAGAATAGACTCATTGGCTAGAAAATTCATTGGCCAAGTTCACTGACTAGAAAATTTTAAATGCAAAACACTTAGTTCATAGAACCATTAAACATACAGAAACCTGCTAATATTTATAGGTTAAGATTACTTTGTGCAACCCTCTGAGGGTTAAATTGGTAATGTTCTCTTTCCACAATTTGTTTACTATTAAACAAGACTTTATTCACAGATATAAATGTATATAACTGATTATAAAAGAACTTTGAGTGTACCAAGAAATGGGATGTCATTTCTTTGTGCCTACTGTCTGTGTAAGAGCTGAAAGGACAGAAAAAGCAATTTCTAGTCAGGTGTTTGGATCAGTCACTTTGCACTGATTGCTCTATCAGTTCCAAAGATGAGTTTTTTCTTGAGAAATAGTGTACACTTGATGTAACAGTAGGGTGAATATACATAAATGCTTGACCCGATGACTTAAGAAAAGGTAAATATATTGACTGATATTTCTGATAGTCAAGTCCACAGCTTTTTAGTCCACACATGGGTCTAACTGAAATGTCTGAAGAGCAGTAAGCATCAATTTGAGATTTTCAAATAGACACTTTATGGCATTCAGAAGACAAAGATTTATATTTGGAAGCTGATGGCCTTATTGGATCAGTAATCAAAATAGTCACTGTCCCCTACATCTGTAGAAAAAGAAGGTGGTATTATCAAACTGTTTTCTGTGGACTGTGCCTGTAACTGCAGTCTCCCATGTAATATAGAGGGCATTGTGGGGCCCACACCATTTAATGTGTTAGCTCAAATGAAGGCTACTACAAAGAGTATCACTGTAAGCAAGACCCTTCTAAGGTTCTTCAGCACCAAATTCCCACTGAAGCATGTAGGAAATTAGATGAGATTAATGCTCTGCAATTTATAATGTTCTTGCCCCTAAATCTCTTCAGGGATCTTGGTTCTTGTACCATGTTTTCCATGAAAACTAACAAGAATACTGTGATTTTATATTACATGCTCATTCTTTTCTGCTACTTTTGATTTAAAAGAGGTTAGAGAGACTAAAAGCATCGACTATAATTTTTTCCAAAATTTGAGGTAATTTTGGTGTACACACAATTATGATCATCTTCCCAAACTGATGTGGCTTCTTTAGCATTGACACTTTCTATGCAGATCTATCCGAATTGAGTTGATTCTTGAAAAAGAGCAGAGCCTTGTGACTGACACTGATCCCCTTGATTTTTCAAGTGCTTCTTCTCTCCATGAAGCTTCTGGGTTTCAAACATTCTTTAAGTAAATATATTAATCTAAGCAAATAAGGTGCAAATACATAACCGAAGGTAAAGATCTTCTGGAGTAACTCAGGTCAAAATTTATGCAATGTTTTTGTCACAGAAAAATTTATTTGGTATTTTAAATGCTGCTGTACCCCAGGATGTTGCTCCTTAGTGATTAGTAAAGTCAAGATCCTAGGAACATTTCAACAAATTCACTGGAAAGACTCCAGCTTTGACTTCACTGGGCTTTTCATACAGAGATGACCTGTGCCAAAGCACAAATAAACATCACAAACATTTTGAGTAGATGTCCTCTCATTTAACACTGAAGATATTTATATTTGAGCTATCCAGCCTGTACTGCTTTTCTAATCAATGAAGAGAAGCTGATCTTCTAGTGATCATTAGAAATGGTTTAGTTTAGTGATAAGATTGAACCATACCCTCTATACAAGTGTTTTTTTCTTTCTTTTGATCATAAGGGGACCCCAGATGACTAGTTCAGATGTAGAAATTAAGGGCTTGACCTCCTACATTATTTGAGATGTTCTAAGGGAGATTTATGGGGTAATATGAAACAGGACCCATGGGAGATCTGTGTTCTTCTGGAACAGCAGCTAGACACTAACTAGGATGTCTAAAGTGTTGTGATCATATAGTGTCTAAAGTGACATTAGATGTTTATGTTGTATTCTGCCCCTATTCCTTACTGTTCTCATCATTGCACTCCATGCAGCTGCCCATGTATAGTCCAAGAGTTTCAGAAAGCTCTGAAAGACCCAATACATAGTAAGAAACCCATGTTCTCTGGAGCTGCAGATGTAGGTAATCTTAAAAGGCAATGTGAGACACCTGACAAGCAATTCTGATCTTCATTGATTATGTGGAAGCCTCAATAGCCGGCTCACATGTGGACACACATATGTAGATGTCTGATTTTAGATATGTACTATCTGTAACTGGGAGAAATTCCACAGTTGTATGGTTCTGTAGCTTTATTCAGTGGATCCATCTACACATCCAGTGTCATGGAAACCTCAAGATGTCTGGAATGCAGTAGGCTGCTGAGGCTTGAGTTCAGATTTGACCCTAAGGTCTTGACCAAGGCTAATAATGGAGCCTAAATGAGAAACACTGCTGCCTGGATTTCATCTAAAGTACAGGCACAAGTCCTCTCCAAGTTCTTCATTATCAGTAGGAAGAAGAGGATACCTTTGAAAAAAGATTACCTTTGCCTGTTCTCCCTGATTAAAAAGTGCCCTTCTCATCCGTGAAGAAACATTTTCCATGATACAACAGTGGATATAATTTATCATACTATTCAAATTTATCCTATGTGGGAGATAAGACCATATGGAAAACAGCTAAAGCACATTTTAAAACCCAAGGAAAGGGAACTGTAAATCTTGAGATATGCTGTGCTGGATGTTATACCGAGTAGTCTGACATAATTTTTTTTTTATCCTCAGCAGAACAGTAGAAGAGCTTTTAGAGAAAATAAAACCTACAAACCAACAACGAAGAAAAAGAAAAAAGAAATGAAAATAGTTTAAGCTACTTTCCAGTGCTTTCATCTAAGAAAAATTTTGGTGCTCATTCTTTCCTAACAGTCTCCCTGTCACCACAGTATAGAGGAACAAATATTTGAAACAGGACTGCACATCTCTGTGATCTATAGCAATGACTGCATCAGCAGAAATACTGAAGCAATAACCTTGGGTGATAGTTCAGTGGGTTGAAGTACTTGGCTTTCTATTACCAAACTGATGCTCATGTTGTCATTGTCTCCAGACTGTAGTCAGTTCAACTGACAGGCAAACAAATAATAAAAAAAACCATACTGGCTCATCTCAGGGACAGGTACAAATTTGAATTTGCTTTTGGATATCCAAATCTCTCTTCTAGTCATTTAAGTGATGATACAGTGCTATCATTATCAGAAGAATTTCTGAATTCTAGGATATCATGATTTGAAATAGATGAAACAGGGCAATGGCATCACAGACCTCTGGATGAGGTTTCAGAGACATAAGCTCCTGCTATTTCATGTATTCTGCAGATTCAGGCTATTACTATGGGTTGTTAGTGAATTGTCATATGGTCAGACAGGATATTCATTGGCAGATGAAAAGAATATAGTTTGGCATGCCCAGACACCTGAAAGGAGGATTGGGTTTGGATTATGTGCAATCCTTTGAAAACTGAAAATCTGACTATTAAATGCATTTATAGAAGTGATGTGTGGCAAACAAATATGTGTTCATCTGATGTCTGATGTTAGGTAGTCAGGCTCTGCCTGCCCCAAGCAAATTAAACATTGTCGACGAGCACTCCTGGGCCTGGAAGTTGATCATCGGTACTGCTGAGTCTCTGGGGTGGTCCCAGAATAGCTTTCACTTGGACCAAGTATTTTCTCCAGACAGTTCGCACCTTGACAATTAGTGTGGATCAGGGACCATTCCTAGCAGGCAAGTTGAGCACAACTGCACTGTTCTGCACAGTAAAAAGGGACTGTGTGTATATGCACTGAGGCAGCTGCATGTCAGATGGCCAGTTGCAGGCACCTTCTGTACTACAGACATTGCCTCAGGTTACAAACTCACACCATTGTTTTGTTCTATTCTGTATATTCAACAAACACTTATCATTCGCCCATCTATGGTGCACATAACAGCTCCCCATCAAATGTCAGCTATTTAACAAAGCAAGGTTTCCTGGACTCTAGGAAAAGGAATCTGAAATTAGTTTCTTTCTTATTGGATGTTTTCAGTAGGGGATCATAGTCATCCTTTCACGTATAAGACTGTGACACTGAAGCAAAAGGAGTGGCTGCAACTGCCAGGCTGCAGGGTTGCATGCAACAGCAACAGCAACAAAAATAACATTTCTTCATGTCAGCCACCATATTGAAAATCCTTGAACTGGATTGCTTAGCAAATGATAGTCTTGGATTTAAAAACATGACAAGTGCATTTCTGTTTTTTTGCCCTTTCTGGGGTGCCTTAAATGAAGATCTCTGATTTTTCTGAAGGGACAACAGGCAGGTTGATCACCATTTCTGAAAGTTGGGCTCTTCTGAGGTATCTCAGGTTAGAAGAAGAATGAGACAAGCAAAATAAGAAGTTAATTAAAGAAAAAAACAACAAAAAAAAGAAATCCTATGAGATGGTTAGACAGAATCCATACATAGGTGTAACTGGGCCTTCATGATAGTTGGCGAGTTGGTGTTTCTGATGGTTTGTGATTATAATAAGGGAAAAAAATTCTGTGTGTTCTAAGGACAAAATGGAAAGGGAGAAGTATGTAATGAAACCCACAGGACAGAATGAAACCAGGATATAAAAGCGGCATAAATACCATAGTCTTTACTCTTAAAACATTGTTTAATACATTTTCTTTAAAAGAAGCTTCAAAGACTTTTTCCTTATAAATGGCATTTCCAAATTTCTTTCTAAATCATCCCGCTGCATTTTTGGATGCTGTTCAGAGGTAGGAA
The DNA here is from genome assembly GCA_025331215.1 of Actenoides lindsayi. Classification (NCBI taxonomy): domain Eukaryota; kingdom Metazoa; phylum Chordata; class Aves; order Coraciiformes; family Alcedinidae; genus Actenoides; species Actenoides lindsayi. Next base: position 68,122 of record WTSP01001348.1, on the reverse strand, counting down.
CAAGTAGAGCACGCATCAGCTTTATCTTAATCCTTAACCTTACACATGACAGTGAAGAGTGAGCCTCTCTGATGTTCTGCATCATATATTTAATTTCTAAGAACTTTAAATCTCCTGGAAATGACAAAAGTAACCGACACATCTATAAAATAAGACATCAATCAGATTCTCCCTGCTTTTGAATCACAGTAATAAAGGGAATATTTTAAAATAAGGAACTGTCTCTTTTATTTATAGATATTCAGCAGGAAATAAGGGAACAGTAAAATGTTTCCTCTATATCTTTTTCACTGTATGAAAACAGGGTTACAGATCAATTGATTTACCATCACAATCGATTAGGTGACTTTCCTGTTATCTCTGTTGTGACAGTAGACAGGCGCTCATATAGATCTTTCATTAAAGGAGTCATTGAAAAGCAAAGGTTCATTGCATGCCTAAATGGCTTGTAGCTGACTCATTAGGCCATTAACTAACCATTAATATTGTTTAACCTCAAACCTTACAGACAAAATAAATTATAGTCACGTTATCCAAACAAAATAACCTTAACCTCCTTAACAAGTATATAATTATGTGAATTTATTACCATCTGATCCCATTGAACTGAGGGGTTCATTTTCAGAGCTATGAAGAGGTAGATGAGAATACATCACCTTCAAGATAAGTGCTACCAGGAGGCAGGTGCCTCAGTCACACATATGGTCTGTAAGGCGTGAACCCACAGGGTCTGGACTTGTCTGGTTAATGCCCAAACAAAATTATCTTACACACAAAATGCTCCCTGCTTTTGCAGTACTAAATCTTTTCTTATTTGTTTTTAAATGTTTCTGCATTTCAGAAATTAGCTGAATGGCCTTCTCTATCTCACTATGGTACCACGGCTTCACATGGGCAAACAGAATATAATAACAGTAAGCAGTAATTGAATGGGAAGGCATTGGAAATTTTCTCTTATTGTAATCTTTTCAAACTTGTAAATTCTGTATGTGTGATCCAATGATCTCCTGAAATTGTACTGAAGAAAGAGTGTAAAAAAACCCATGGCATATGTTCTGAGAAATAAAATAAACTTATGTCAGTGTGCTTCCCTTGGAATAATGCCAGATGAATCCTGGTTATTATCAATAATATAAACAAAATATGTTACAGGCTTTATACAGAGCTTAAAATAAGCAAAAAGCCTGCATTACCACATTGCTCATATCCCAGCAGGTCAGCCATAATGAATGCACCAGTTCTCACACATAATTTTTTATAAGATAACTTGCCTGAAAGTGAAGCAGTCAATAGACTCATTTGCAGGCACATTTATCTCCAGGAAAAACAACCATAATACAGTATCAATTGTTTCTTTTGGGTGTACAAAAAAAGTGGATGCTGAGAGAGGAAAAAGACAACAGTAGCACATAAATTCAGCAGCAGATGTGCAAGAAGGAATGAAAGGAGTAGACTGGTAATTAGAGCTGAAAATAAAGTCTGCTGTTCTTCCAGAAGAGCAATTAGAAAATTATAAATACTGTAATGCAGTGGATATTTTATTAAATGAAAATTATTGTTATTAATCAAAAAAGCAAGGGAAAAAACCCCACTTATTGTGCATGTTTACTGAATCAAAATACGAATGTAGAAACTCTTCCTAGCCATGCCCAATATAAGAGTAATTTTGTATTTCTATATAAATAAAACTTTAGCATTTCATGGACTATGCTACTTCAGTTGAAGAGTAAAGTATTTGTCTCAAACATAGAATAAGGAATATTTATGACTGAATTTTTATCATATAAGTCATTCATTTTGTAAAAAATTTGATACCTTAATAAAAGATATAGTTACCACACCTCAAAATTCCAGTTAAGAGTATTACTTGGTGGAGGTTAGTAACACTTCTGCTCACTATCCTTCCAATAGGGTGGTCTGGGAAACAGATTTTGCATTTTGCAACAAGATGCATGTTATAAAAAGGGAGCTAATGCCCAGGGCCAGGCCTTTCAAATGCATTTTAATTATTTTCAGTGCACTGTCAGAACTTTGATACACGCTCGTGGAATCATGCAAATACCTCTTTGTAGAATATATGTCTTATACCCTAAGGCACTGAGGGGATTGAAATGCACTTTGGTGAAGTTAGGTGTCATAATACAGTGAGGTAATGTGAACATGCCACCATATTATACAATTAGAAATTTACTTCGAAATCTGCTGGTTAACATGGCTATGTTTTATATTTATGAAGGAGAAAATGGTCTGGTTTTTCACAAAGTCTTATTTGCAGGACAATGAAAAATATGATGCACCTTAGAATTGCTGAATCAAATTAATTTAGTTTCATATTTACTCATTAACCTCTAGAGAATTTCCATTCAGTATTATAAGATGTCTGCAAAAGATTTATTCAGTTCCATGACCATATATTGAGGTGAGAACACATTAATTCAGTGAACCAGATATAGAAAGAAATATTAATTACTTGGAATGAATCTGTGACTTCTGCTTTTAAACCCAGTAGTATATGAGGTATGGTGCACTGATAGCACCCAGCCTCAACCCCACCCCTCTCAAATGTTTAAGGTTGTACATAAATTTAATAAAGTGAATAGGTCCAATCAAGTCAGCAATGACAGATTTAGTTGTTTACTTGGCACACACTGGATCTAGCAATAAGAGATTAGCTGGAAGGATTTGAATGGAATCTACTGGGATTTCTATAGGTGGGATCTTAGACAGAAACCTTTCCAATTGAACACCAGTGTCTGTGTATCTACTCTGAATTAAACATGTAAGTTTCTGTTACAGTCAATGTGCATAAATGTAGACACCTAGTGGCAGTTAAAATGCTAAAGGGTGCCCAGACAGATACACAGGCTGACTGATATCATACAGGCATTAATAGGAGGATTGCACCAGCAGCAGCTTGAGGCCAAGTGGATACTCCATAGAACTGAAAATGATGGCACTAAAATGTTACCCTGACAGTCAAGTATCACCAGGTATAAGCTTTTGGAAGTATTGTGACTGATTTAAGGTTATGTCATTCTTTAAGGCCTGGATTTATCTTCCATAAATTTAGGAGTAGGATTCAGCTTCTGATTCTGAGCTAAATGTCTAGCTCCTACTGTAGTCAATACCAGCCTTTATGGTCTTTCAGCAGACATGTCACTAATGGTTCAGTTCACTTGCTTAGAAATATGTCTCATATTGGCGAGGTAGTCTAAAATATCTCAACAGGAGCCGCCTGTGTCTTGGACACCCCAGAGCATCCCAGACATCATCTGGGGGTTAAGGTTAAGAATCTCTATGCCAGAATGATGCTTCAGTGACTAACATAGCATCTCAGACAATGAACTCAAGTGAGGAGACAGAGATGTTTATATGTGAGAATCTGAATCTGGAGCTGAATCTCACCCTGGTTGATTTAAAATAAGAAGCCTGATTGAATCATAGAATCATAGAATTGTCAGGGTTGGAAGGGACCTTAAAGATCATCTAGTTCCAACCCCCCTGCCATGGGC
>WTSP01001348.1:25197-38882 GCA_025331215.1 Actenoides lindsayi | reverse complement strand
AGTCTCCTTCTCTGGAGGCGTTCAAGACCCGCCTGGACACATTCCTGTGTGACTTAATCTAGGTGATCCTGCTCTGGTAGGGGGGTTGGACTAGATGATCTTTCTTGGTCCCTTCCAACCCCTAACATTCTGTGATTCTATGATTCTATGTTTCCAGGATTGCTGTCTGTCTCTACTACTTGGATACATGAAGATTCAGAAGGTTTTTTGCAAGTATCAGCTGCTGTGACATTTGGTGGTTGCAGCATTGAACTGGAGTTAATAGTCTTTCATCAAAAAACCAGGGTATGTATGGAGTCTGAAACCCAAAACTAAACTGGCTCCCAAATTGGCCTGTGTGATGACAGTTACTGTAGTGGAAATGGAAATGGATAAACAAAAAATTCATAATTCAATCATTGTGAAATTATGATCCTCCGGTCTTTCTCAATTTCCTTATAATCCTTTGAATGCTGTTTTTATGCACTGACACTGGACTTCTTTATTTGTATTGATGTTAATTAACATGGCCTCCTAGACAATCAGCCTATCTTTGTTAAAATGAGAAGATTGTGCACAAAAAGAGATGTTGTGTACAGGTGAGGACTAAGCAGAAAATGTTGTAGCAATTTGCTGAACACGGAGGCTTATTGAGGATGCAGTCCTGAATAATACACACTAGCTTTGCTCTTCCCCCTTTAGTGTGTGTAGAGAAGCCATGAATCATTCATGGTCTCCCAGCTGAGCAGGGCTTCAAAGGGGCTGGTTGTGATTGGGTGTCCTGGGTGAATTGCCACGCTGCAGAAACGCCTGCACCCCCAGCACTGGAGGGGTGAGGAAGCACTTTCATCTGGGCCTCCAAAGTGTTTCAGGTCACAGTTCACCAGGAGATAACGATGTAGATGTACATTCAGAATTAGCTGCAGAGATACCTGTGTAGTGCGGTGTGGAAAAGTGAGCCAGTTAGATCCCTAGTGGATGCTGTGAATCAATTACTGTATTCTGAATACAAGGTTGGCTGCAGGGGATAAACAGATGTCAGAGAATTTTTCCCTAATAAGACCATCGTAATAGAAGAGCACTGTCAGCTTCATTTTACATTAAAAATCTCATTTCCTCTTTATATGACCAATTTTATTAGGCCTCTAAACAAAGATATTTTATGTAACTGATAGCTGTATAATGAGAATAGTATCATTAAATTTTTTTTTTCTTTTTTAACAAAGCAGAAATGAATCTCACTGAAGTTAGATAGAAGGTATGTAATTTAGAAGGCTGGATGATCATTTCTTTTCCTTTCCAATGAAAGGGAGTTTTGAATGGTTTACTTCTGCTTTTCATGCTGAATCACAATTACATACCTTCCAGAGCAAAATATTCTTAGAACCAAAGTTGGTGATTAGCTTGCCCTGTTCTCTGTACTTTCTGCGTATTTTGTCAATGTTGGGCCTACAGAGCTGTGGCCAGAAAGAAGAAAAGCTTCATTTTTAGTTAATAAAGCTTACAACAGATCACACACTTGCTGTTAGCACCATACACTTTGTATTTTTCGTTACCTCACACAAATCGAAATATCAAGGCATAGGAGCAGACTGTGTCTTACTGTGAATTTTGAGAATAAAAACAATGAACCAGTAGAGATATCTGTTTTCTGTTATCTTACTAGCTCAAATAGAACACTATATTTATTGCAGACAATTTGCAAATACTGAAACACTAGACTAAGGGGATACCTTTGGATACACTGCATTCATAAATTGTTCGCATGCAGTTTATGCTAAGTGTTTTCCCTTTTTGAAGGTAAGTAAGCTGATGCTGAGATTTTTTAATTCACATTATTGCCAAGAAGACAATGTATCTCCATGTGGCAGAAGTCAGAGCAAAATTTGGCTTTAAATATTGGTTTACAATAAATGCTCTCTAGTATAATGTTTAAACTGACAGGATATCTCAAATGAAATCTTAATTCTGAACACTTCACATAAAGGAAAGCAAAAAAGAATTTCAGAGTACATTTGGAACATTTTTGGCATACAGGTCAGCCTTCTGAGAACCTCTATGAAGTTATGCTCATACACAGCTCATACTCACCAAATTCAATTCAGCAATGTTTGGGTAAGTAAGGTATAAGTATAATCTAAGGTTTTGTTCACTGAAATTAGTTTAAGAAACACAGTCAAAGCCATGACCTAAAGCCTTGTTGCTGCATTATCTAAACCTGGCTTTTGCTCTCTCCCCAGCTCTGACATATATATGGCAGCTAAAATTCAGAAGTGTATCTCTTGAGACTACCACATAGTGGTAATATGTCCCTGTGCATGTGGTAACACAATTCTTGAGTCCATAACCTCTCCACGTTGAGACCTGAGCAGTTCTCTAATTTTTACCTTCCTGGGATTTGTATTCATTGGAAACTAGGAAACAACAGCAGCAACAATAGTATTACAAATTCTTCTCCAAACTTGGCTCTCCCTAGGGTTTCTTTCCAGGACCAGCTCTGCCCTAATTCCTAATCACCGTGCTAGCACTCCCCTGAGTTTGAGGACTACAACCTTTCCGAGCCACCGCAGGCTACGTTCACCATTGTTCCTCTGACACACACCAGCTTGCCCGCAATACAGCAATCACAGGCAGCAGAGGGAAGGCGACAGGCAGAAACTTATTTCAGAATCATATTCTTTCCCTCTCCAATTCCTTTAAAATTAGGATATGCAATATTTGTAACTTTAACGCATCATCTATACCAACTCATTATCTAGGATTGTTCTTACTCTGTAAGTTACTATTTGTATGTTGTAGGTTTGTGCTGGGAAGGACGGTAACCTCCAGCTTGCCTTCGGAAACCCTTCTTTTAATATAGTTTCAGTGGAAAGCTCTGTTGTTTCTTGTGCAGCTGGGACAAATAAGGGATTGCTATATTCACATGCATGTTTTGCCTTCAAGACAAGCCATGGTATTTGTTGCTTAGGTGACATAAACTTAGGCATCCCTGATATTCAAGAAGATCATAAAATCAATAGTGGAATTGTAATGGCTGAGATATTTTCACAAGAATTCTGTGACACAGGCACTTTAAAATTGTGGGCAAGGAAACATGTTAAATAGCTGCATAATTTTTCTAGATAAAAAGGCTATTGGCTATTCAGTCACCAGTTATTCCTGAATTTGAGCTCCTGGCTTTTCATGTATCCAAACCTCTAAAATATTTGCAGGAATTTTATTGTCAGAATTCCACTACAGCTATAGCAATCCAAAACTAGTATATGAAGCAGGGACTGTAGAATTCGGTGCTCATAGATTGTTCAAACTAAGTAAGGCCTTAGTTCCTTGACTTTAGCAATGTTTTAAGCTTGTGCAACTTCAGTCCATTTTCATTTAAAAAAAAGAGCCTACACATTCTGCACATCTATATAACATCTTTTGCTCCAGCAGTATTATAACATCCAATCATAACAGCCATGGACTGAATGCAAAGGAAGTCCAGAATTTCTTGTTTTCGGTACTAGAGCCATGACTCTCTGGTATTGTTGTCTCTCACTAGTGACAACTTGGCCAATACTGTCATCAGTCCAGGGCTGTCCAGCATCCAATGCTATTCTGAACAGTCAAGTGAAAAACAAAAAATCACAAAAGGAAGCAGATAATGGTAATAACGTGGAAGCTTCAGGGGCACTCATATTCAAAGGAAATTGCTAAGAAAAAAAGGCCTATCTGTATCTGAATAGCACTTTCTGTAGTATCAGGCTCATTTGCCTTTAGTTCTTCTTCAGTACTGATTTGCGCGAAGGAGATGACAGTTATTTGGGATCCGTTGGGATCTGTGCCATAAGAAAGGCAAGGATACTCAGAACTGATTAACTGGTTTAATAAAAGTAACAGAAAAAGTAATAGCAATCTTACATTTCTTCTGATGCTGGGAACCCTGGGTGATGCAGCATCAGATGAGCCCTTTCCCACTGATCATGACACGCTGTGCAAATCACCTCCCTGGTGATGTTCAGCAGTGTCACTGTTTTTCTCATCTACATAGGATTTTTTTTCGAGCAAGTAAAGCCATCAGTCTGCTACCTGCAAAATACTGAACCTTCTAGATGGCACACCAAGGTTCACTGACATATCCATAGGAATGAACTCTTATGTAGAGGTGGTATTGTTAAAGGCAGCATATACAAATGTCATGGTGTGTGCTCAGCTTATATAGCAGTCACTTATATTAAAACATATAGGTGTCTACAGCCAAGGTGTATGTTTAAACTCTGATGAGATTCTGCTCGAAGCCACTATCCCCTCATTACAACGTTTTCTTCAGTGGCCCATTACAAATACTTTTCTCAGAGTTTCTCATGGACTTTCTTCAAATTCTACTGAATAAGGAGATGAAATAAAAGGCAAAATAGGGCAACCTAAAGAATCTGTCATATTCAATATACAGGATACAAAAATGACAAAGTAAGGACTCAGGCTCAATGGGTGTTATGTACATGTTTGTATAGCATATCAAAAGGCAGGGCCACATGACACAGGGAGGGGAAAAAAAAAAGAAAGAATGAAAATGTTTCCCTTCAGTGATTATATTGAGTGAAGTTGTTTAACTTTCTGTATTGTAAACCTGGAATGTTGGTCACTGACCCATATGCTTTTATACACGCTACCTTTGTAGTTTAAGCTGTGTAGATCTAATGATACAGGAAAAGAAAGGTACACAGATAGAGATTTTACCTTTTATTTAACATAGATAGATGTTGGAATCAGAAAAATCTATGTTTCTGCGTACATATGTATTTTCTGAAGTCTCTGCCAAGTTAACATGTTCAATGGTGTGCTTATTTAAAAAAAATTCTGTGTTTATTGAGAAAGATCCTTCCCATGGCATTCATATGCCATGTAGAAGTATGTTCAGCCCCAAAGACTATTGTTTAAGTAGATAGTCTTTTATTTCATGATGAATGAATATGGCATTAGCTGGAGAAGACTGAAATGGTAATAGGTTTTAAACATAAAAGCACAATGCCATCAACTCCTAGGTGTTTTGGAAGCAATGTTCATTTGAACAGCTCTTGTGTCACCAGTGTGTCAAATTAAATGGGTAAATGAGGTTTACAATCTGCTTTGATTTCTCTATATATTGTCATCAAGAAGGTCCCTGAGTCTGGAATGCATAAAGCTTAGGACAGTGGATGAAATCATAATGGTAGTGAAAAACTTTCCCTGGCATAACATATTTGACTAGACAGCTAAGTCTGCAGGTCATTTCCTTCCTTCCACCCCACCCTTTTTCTGAAAAACTGAAATCTCTGGTTGCTCCAGTAAGCTTTGTTGCAGGTATATGACTAAAAAGTTTAGCACCAAAAAAACAATTAAAAAAAAAATTAAAACAAATTGCAGTTCTAGACACCACTGGCTTTTGATTACTGTTTCCATTTTTGCTAACAGGTTTGAACTACAGGTCAGACGCTCACTTGACAGCAATCAGAAAAAACGTTTTAGACTTAAAGACAGGTATGCATACTTACCCCAGCTGAAAAATCTAAAACTATGCCCAATATAAAATGAATCAGAAGGGAAATTGAACTCTAATTTTACTGACATCAAGGGGAAGCTTCAGACTCATTTTTAGAGACACAGTTTGCAATGCATGCTGTAGGGAATAAAATACGTGGGTTTAATTATCAACAACAGGCCTAAGGACACAATCAGATTAAATTTAAACATGTGTATAAAAACCAAAATAAATATAGATATAAGGAGATGGGAACAGATACAAATCAATCTCGAGGGAGGTGAGGAGGAAAGGGATTAATAATTAAAATGTGTATACTAGCTGTTTGTTCTTAGAGTTGTACCTGCGAGTATGACAAGTATGAATTTCTTACACTTTATGATGCTGCGTCAGAGTGTCATGAGGAATTGAAAAAGAATGTTATAACTGAGTAGATCAGCCTCAGAAGTAATAAACTACCAACAATTTGTATTTATCATGAAACTTAAATACACATGGTCCTACAATCACCATCTTACATTGTTTGTACAAACAGTCAGTACATTTCCTGAAGAAAAAATGTATCAGCATTTTAAATTGCTTTATTTTGGATAAAATTATTGCTGTCTTTTCTCTTATTTAAGACCTTCTAGATAGGTCTACACAGCTAATTGTAAGTCAGAGGAGTCAAGCACTAAATCCTGAGTGCCTACATGCTTAATTTTCAACTTATTCCCCTACTCTTTTTAGGATTGCTTCAGCTATTTTTCTCCAACACAATTTCTTAAGAAAGTAGTAGCTCTAAGCCGTTTCAATGTGATCCAGTCTGTGCCATTTGGCCTTGGAGACAAGGATCTGTTCTTTATTCTCTTTTCGCCAATAATAGTACTAGAAATAGAACCAAAAAAATCACCTTTGCAATTCAGGTGCGGGACCAGCAAGAATTTTCTCATTTTCATTCCATATGAATTAATAATAAATAATCAAATTTAGAAGGTAGTGTATAATGTTTGCTAGTATGTACTTCTGGAACAGCCTTTAGACTGTGGGGGACATGAATGTTTCTTTTCTTCAAACATCTTCAATTTTTTCTTGGATTTATATTTATAATTGGGTTTTAAAAACAAAAATAAACAACAACAAACAAACAAAAACCAAAACAAACACCAAACCCCAAAACAAACAAGCAAAAAAAAGTCAAACCAACGAAACCAACCAACCAAAAACCACAAAGAAAACCCAAGCAAGGTGTTTATACCTACCATGATTTTGGATATTTTGTGGGTCTGAGACTGCACCAAGGTGATTTCAGTGTGTGGCACAATCCTGCATTTTATTTTTCTTTAGCCTTTTCTCCTTTTGAATGCTGTAGTTTTTCCTTCTCATCCCTCCAGTCTTTCTTATTATCTTGATTTTACTGCTTGCTTCAGCTATTGCTCTCCTGTTAACATAATATTGCTCTGTCTCAATGAGAAGTGCATCTGCTCTAAGAAATCCTGAATGCCTGATTTTGTTTCACTTTTTTCTTCTCTTATTAACATTATTTTCCTCTGGATGTTTTCCATCATAATGTTGACTGCTTCCTGCATGGCCTGTCTTACACTGGTGGCCTATCATGAAATGGAATATCAGATTAAGAGTGTCCCATGGCCCTGATGATTCTAATCTAAGAGCTGCCAGCTCTTTCGTTATCTCCTTTTTCTACATATTATGAAGTTGTCAGTACAAGGATGAAGCTTTCCCACAACTGCAACAAAAGAAAAGAGAATGCACACTCAGCAGAACTTGCTAAAGGAAAACAAAGAATAAAAAAGATGACCTTAAGGGGTGTCCTCTGGGAAGGAGTGAGTAATATAGCTTACAGATGGGGCTTCATGCGTTGACTTGAGAGATTCCAAGATACTGTGCCAACAAATTTAATGTAAAATTTAGAATATGAAGGATCAGCTGCAATTAACCATATTGAAATCTGATGAGGATACATAATATCTCTTCTGCAAAAGATACTGAAGTGTCTTCGTTACAAAATACAGATTTTTAGGGCTTTATTAGGGCTTCAACTTCAGGTAATGTGCGAGAGAGAGCACTCTATGCAGATTACGCATCTGTGGATAGGGCATAAAACCTATGCCAGTAAAACAGAATCAGTCTCAGAGAACCTCTGCAAATAAGTTACTGATTTCTCACTGGTCAGAGAATCCAAAAGAACTAGTTGCTTTATCACTCAAAAGGGAAAATGGCAAGGCAAAATGTAAACAGAACCCTTTTAATTTTTATCTTGGTACATCTTTATTAGATGATAAAGCCCCAATTCAGTTACTTTTCAACTTTAAACACAAGAATTGCTCCATTAATTTAGTTTAGAATATGCCCTGCCCCTGCTTATACCTTCTTAATTACTTTACTGGAACATGGCAAAAATCTCTACAAACTTGTTCTGAAATTGTTCGTGGTGATTCCTTTTTCCTTTAAGACTCAGATTCTGGTTTTAGATGTAAAGATCAGTTTTACACATATACACATATAAGCCTGGCTTTTGGTTTGTATAATTTCAAGATTATGTAGGGCTAAGAAATAGATGTATATAAGGTATCTGATAAATCAGTACATCTGAACAATGCAAATAGCTCACAAAAATGGAAAAAACCCTCTTTTGGCAATTATAAGGTTGCAGTAAAGCCTTCTGGTTTATTTTGTTTTTACAGATACTAACACTTGAGATATCTCCCCTGAGGTTTTGTTTTTTTCTCTTTCTGAATATATACATTTTTATATTTGTTTGGTTACTAAGACTGAGGCTTCAGACCAAGGAATTGGAAGTTTCAGCCTTTCGACAGCCATTGCTTTATTCTTCTATCATAAAAAGGATCCTAAGTAAAGAACACCAGCAGTGACTTGCATTGCTCCTGGGCATTTTTTTGTTCTTGTGATCTAAAGTCCACTTACTGTGTTTTCTGTTATTTGGAGGTCACCAAACTTTGATCACTAGGGGGTAGTGTGGGGCTTTTCCTTGATCTAAGGTACCACTCTCTTCAGCCTGATGTTTTTTGAACATTTATGTGGAAAGCTTACACTAAATACCCTATATCTATGCATAATGTTCAGAAATTCTGAATTCTAAAACCGAATCATGCTACCAATGAAGATTAGATGTGTGGCGTTCTGTTCACTTATCTCAAACTTCCCTGTATTTCCCAGGCAGGTATTGCAAATGTCTGTTAGTCCTCCTCATTTTCTCTCTTCGCCCACAACACATAAATATACACACACAAAAAAACCCCCACATTCGTGCATATACTTACATTTTTAACCCACTGACAATACACTAACAGATTTAGAATATTGCAAAAAGTGTGACCCCGTACCCCGTATTAATATTTAATCAAGTGCTCACCATACATTGCAAGTTAGTCTGAGAAAATTAATTAGCCCAAAAGATGCTTGTCCTTTAAAGGCACTGTAATCCCTTTTGAAAATGTAAATTAGATAATCCTTTGGTGAGTGCGAGCAACTGTTCATTTTATTCAAAGTGTGAGGCTTTCAGGATGTTGATAGAAACCTGCCCTACGTCATTTGAGTTTACTGGCTATAAATTTATCCTCTAAAGGATCTTGTAAAAAAAAAAAAAAAAAAGTGAGAGAATTTGCTCCTCCTTCTTTCAGATCACTTCTTCCCTTGCATATATCTGAGTGTGGCCTAAGAAGGGAATAAGAAAACCCATTAGGGACCCTTTCTTTTCCATTCTTCTTAATTGATTCCCTTGTTATCAAGAGACTGAAAGGCATTCCTGAGATCAAGGAAGGTCTAACAGTATTTGAACATACTGTGTAGAAGACAATTCATGAAAAAATGAATTTCAAAACTACAGATAACTGCATTTATTACCTCTCCTACCTACTACTCTCCTTCTATCCCATGAATCAAGATCGCCTCCATTTCAGGTTTTTATAGACTAGGTATCCAAGTTTGCCTCTGATAGAAATGTAAATCTAGAAATTTGCCATATTTTTGGTTTCTTGGCTGGTACTTTAGATATTTTCTTGCTTAGAAATTGCCTTACTCCTGGTTTCAAAATTCTGAGGTTTTTTAGCTAATCTAAATTCTACCTAAACACTCTCTTCAAGTTTAAGTGTCAGCTATACATTTTGCACCTGAGAAAACATAGAATAGATTGTCTGTGTTTTTTTTTTAAACTTCCAGCAGTTATTTTATCTCTTAATAAATGGTATATCCTCTTCCTGCAAATCTTTCTTCTGTGCTTCCCACCGCAAGGTATGGGATGGATATAGACTACAACTAGTCCCATACATAAATAGTCTTCCTATGGAGGAGTCTACTAATTATTCCTGACTCATGTCCTTTCTTTCAGATAAATGGACAGATCCAAGTTCTAAAACACTCTAAGCACTCATTTCCACAAACCTCTCTGAAGACTGAATATTCTTACACAAGTAGCTCCACCAAAGTAAGGGATGATAATAAGATTATAGATATAAGTATATGAGCTCTCATCTGTAAAGCTGCTACATGAAGATACAGAATAAAAGCATTTGAATTTGAGCTGTACTGGAAAACACTTCATTTTAAATTCTTAGCTCTCGCTGTACTTATGTTCTGCTTGTTAACATGGACAGATGATTGACAGTAGTTCAAGGTTTATGTGTAAAAGCTAAGCTTGTGAGCATAAATCCTTTATTCTGTGGTGCTGGGGATCTTTCATTAATATTTGCATGTACTCTAATTTTCAGAAGCAAAATGACACCATATTTAGGTGAGTCCATATTTGTAAATGAATGTCCTACCTCTGATTTTCTGTTTTCACTCTATAAAGAGGAATAAATGTGGCCATATTTTATATTTAAGAGCAAATAATTTATTTTGCTCTGTGCTGCAATCTTTTACTTCACTTTGTAGACAAAAAAAAATCATGTTATTTTCTGTAGTATAAGATTCTTTCTAATTTAACAAATGCACGAGAAATTCTCAGTGATTATCCTCCTATATCCTTTAAATACAGTTCCCATTTTATAGTCTTTTAGTAGATCTTCCTTAAAAACTGTGAAAAAGGAGTTCTTTCTCTCTTAATTTTCTTCTATTTTGAAAGTGTGACTAAGAAGTTTGAAAAACAAAGTATATTTAGGGCAAATTAATAGCTGGAGACCAAATAAGAATTTTAAACTTTCTGTCCCTCTTTCTTCTCTGAGCTATCACATTCAGCCCTTCCCTACTATTCTGGGTTATTTATTCTGTGTCAGCATCAATTTTAGGCCCCTGTAATTCACTGCCTGTCAAGATTACAAGATTATGTATAGTGGTTTTGTGTGGTGGACCTCTGTCCACTAGGGACTCAATGAGCTGAAAATGTCAGCTTGGACTTAAACCAATGGCTTAAAGCTACAAGGTAAGCGCAGTTTCACTTACAAGTGTTGTTTTCAAAAGACAGGAATATTAGCTGCCTTTTACAGCACTTCACTGCATGTTTGGCAACTGGGAACCCCCTACCCCCATTACACGAAGGCACAGTGAGAAATTCAGGTTGTGGTACTTTTAGTGGTTTATCTTGTCTACGCTCCCCAACCCACTTTCTGAAATTGGAGAGGATCTTGATAAAAGGCAGCAAATCTGACACTGTCGTATCAGTGTTCTCCCTAAGGAGTTTATACACTGGTATAAAATCACTGAAAAGCAATCACCAAGCAGATGGGTTACAGCTTCGGACAACCAGTGTCAAAATCCATATAGCAATTTGAGTTACTTACACCCTTTTCCCCACCACCTTTTTGACCTGCTTTCCCTCGTGCTGTGAACAGAAGTGTATTTTTTGCTATTAGACTTTTGTGAACTGTGCTGCACAGGAAGTGATGTGAGGTCACAGGATGAGAGGTTCATCTCCAAATAGCTCCATGCCATCTGATGTGTCATACATATCTAAAAAGCCCTTTCAGGGATTTTTTCAGCAAGAAGGAATATGCTCTAGGTAGCACAAACCCCAGATGGTTAATGTTGAATATCTAAATAATCTTTGAGTATATCAGAATGTACTTATTCCTGACAGAGAATACAGTGAAACAAACCTTATTCTTTCTGTTTGCCAGCTTTTCACCTTCCTTAAAACTCCTGGTTTGTCCTGGTTTTGTCCTTCTGCATGATCATATGGAATTCTTTTCCATTACTGTGTTCTGCTTAAATTTCTGTGCTATCACCTAGTTTGCTCCTTAGCTCCATAATACTCCAGCGTATCTGAAAATAATAAGGAAAAGAATGAGAAAAAGACAAAATGGTGAAGCAAGAACAAGCTGAAGTGATCATGAATCCTTGGGACAAGTTTTCAGGCAAGTTATCACAGTTTAATGACTCCAGTGGAACACTTTCCCAGAGCTCTGTCAGGAACAGACTTGCCATAGCTCACACCATGCACAGGCTCACTCTCCGCAAGGCTGTCACTTTATCTCAGATCTGAAGGTCTAACTTGGGCCATAGCTTCACAATACTCTGCCTTTATACATAATGAAGGAAGTGACCCTGCCACATGAACCTGGCAGCACTTTCCAGATTTCATTCCATCATGTGTCACTTCATTTCTCTTGTGCCAACACAACTGGCCTTAAGGCTGCTCTAGAAACTGCATTAGTAAATAACCCAAATTGACATAGCCTTCCAGAAAGGTACTGTAAGTAATGAGGACTATGCAGTACTCTATGTCATCAATGCTTTCCAAACTTTCAATCTTCTAGCTACATATTGGTATTTCTTTGTTATTTGGTACTCTATTTCATGCTTCAAGGTCTCATAAGCATTACATTATGGAATATGCCACACAAAAACCCAATACTATGTAACCTGTTTATTTTGATTCCAAGTTCCCTAGCTTTCAAAAAAATAGCTTCTAGCAAATCAGCTCCTATCAGGATCTGAAGATTTTTAGCAATGGATGTTTTCCAGCTGCTATTTCTTTCTGAGAAGAATAGGGGCTTTTTGGTAACTTACACAAGCAAATGTTACCTGCTCTCAACTGAGATATTAGCTATAGTTCAGATATTGAAACTAGTAGCTGCATAATGAACAGATGTATTTTATGCATGTTAACAGGTACTTTATGTTCCACAGCTTTACAATATGCTCCTTTGAATGATCTTCCCATGGGCAACCTAACCTCCATTATTTTCAATCCATTTTGCAGTCAAACTCTCCAGCTCTATTTTCAAACAGTTGAACACAGGTTCTGTAAAACTTCAAGTGCTTCTAAGAAACATCCACTCATTTTCATACTTGTCAAAGAAACATTATCTCTTAAAAGCTGATCACATTTTTTCCTATTACTGCAATACCAAGGAATTGTATTTGTGGTATCAGCTTAGATTGTAATGATGGTCTGAATACACTCATAATTCTTGAATACCTCTTTTTTTTTCCAAAGAAAACCAGAATCAAGTTCAGAATAGTAAAAATTTCCCATATCCTGTATCTTTTAAAGACAGTGAAGAAGATCTGGTACCCAAAAGAAAGTTCTTGAGTAAATAATGAAGGCTTTAATAAAAATACACAGAGAATAAATTGCCTTAGTGTCACAATAAAACCATCTCTTCTGCTGCTGTTCAAATACCCTGAAATTTCATATAGAATGACATGAGCCCTGCCATTGAATTTATGGTACATTGGCCTATTACTTATTTCTTTGGACAATTGTCCAATTTGTATTTTAAGCTTGGATTTTCTTCTTGTTGGCAAGTTTCTTGGTACCTTATGTCACTGTTACAAATGTCCTGTAGTTAGAAAAATTATTGTATGCAATGTAATCTATCATAAGCAGCCACTCAGAGGAACCACAAAAAAATCATTTGCTTAAGGGAAACAGATTATTAATAAGACTGGAGAATAACTGCTGTCAATGTGTTTCCAACTGCTTTTGGACATGTGTAGAGATTAGAGGCTGCTTAAAAAGTGATCTAGTTGTGTGGAGTCACTATATGTATTTTAATACCTTCCCTGGGGCCCTGCTGCAGCCCAGTAAGTTAGTGATAGTTGGGATGGCCCTGGATGACTTACACTTTCAGTTCTCATACACATATACATATTTGACAAGAAGATCAGGACCAAATAGTGGATATCCGTGCTAACAGTGACAGTACCCTAGAAGAAAACATATCTTGAAAAAAAAAAAAAAAAAAAAAAAAAAAAAAAAAAAAAAAAAAAAAAAAAAAAAAAAAAAAAAAACAAAAAAAAAAAA
>WTSP01001348.1:8973-19942 GCA_025331215.1 Actenoides lindsayi | reverse complement strand
TTAAAAAATAAAAAAAAAATATAGCGAAGGAGATTTAAAAATAAAAAAAAAAAAAAAAGAAATAAGAAAAAAAAAAGGATTATTTTGGAATTATGCTTTGAAGTACATTTTTTTAAAAAGAAATGATCTTAATGCTTTCATGTACAGATTCATGTAGATTTTGAGATTGAAATTAATCTCTGTAATATCTAACGATTTAAAAGTTAGACATCTTGTCATGTAGGCTCTAACTAGTTTATAGAAGAAAGATAACTCAGTTCCAGAAGTTAATTGATACAGAGATACATTTGGCAGATTACTCACTTTCTGGAGTTATCTATCTTCAGCAACTATAGAGAAAACCGAGACACTTGATGTTTAGATGACTGAAATCAAGTGAGATGAACCACAGCCCAAATGCCAAGACTGGCCTATGGTAACAATTTTCAGGTATTGCAACGTGTCCCAGAGAAGCTGCGTCTGGAAAACAGTCATCAAAACTGAGATCACTCCAGTGCATAGCTCAGAAGTAAAAAAATAAGTTAGTGTAATATCATTATAGAATTGAATGAAATAGAATAGACAGGGTTCTCTTGGGATTTCTTTGTTTATTTGCTTTCCTAAACCTGTTATCTTACAGCAATCTGGCTATAATAGTAGGTATCCCACAGTTAGCTCATCCATTGGGAGAATATCAAAGATGTGACAATACTACAACACTATTAGATTATTTATTCAAAGATGGATTTCTCTATTACTGAATTCTAAATGTATATAAATTGCTGGGGGTTTTTTGTAACATTCAAATATTGGACCTTATTTTCAATTTCTTTGGTGAGGAGAACAATGTTTTACAGTTTCAGATAAAAAGTAGCAATTACAGCAAGGTTCAGTCCTTTGAGATAAACATTTGTAGCTGGTAGATTGCCATGAAAGTAAGGGTTTTTCAGCAAAGCCCCTTCCCCTCCACACCCCGTCACTTTCCATTACTGACAACCCATTGGCATGGCATGCGTGGACAAATCCCTGCACACTGAGAGCTTGGGGATCTCATATCTGTTTGTTAAAGTAACAGTAGCATTTAATCAAAAGAAAAAATCTATCCTCCATTAATAAATAATGTATACATCTAACATTATAGTCAAGCAAGAAAATACAAACGGTTCCAGTAATTTGAGTGTGATGCCCTTTGTAAAAGTTTAGAAATACTGCTGACTTATAAGGACATCACATGATGTTACATTTAGGGCTGTATGGAGTCTAGGGCTTCCATTATGGAACCATATACAATTCAGAGATAATAAATGTCTCTGGAGCTTTAACTTGGCATACAGGGCTTCACCGAGGCAAAGAAATGTTTAATGATTGCACAATGTTAAGCACTAAACACAGCTTCAGAGGAATACATGGGTGCATGGAAAGTAGACAAAGATTTTTCTGAAGGGTGTCTGTTAAGGATTCAGATTATCTATTAATCTAATCTAATCTAATCTAATCTAATCTAATCTAATCTAATCTAATCTAGACATTTTTTCCTGTGTCCTAGATCAAAAAAATACAGAATACCACAACATTTACAACACTTTGAATCAGGTTCTACCTTAAGCTATTGACATTTTATAACACAATATGTTTAGTTTGTGGTTTAATTGAGAAGAATTTTGGTCTATTGAATTTTTTTCTTGATCTTTACTTTTTGTAATTGATTTTGGGAGTTTTTATACTTTACCAAGTATGCAGTTAATGAAATTTTCAAAATCAGTAGTAATTTACATCGATGTTAGTGGAAGTAGCTATTCACTTGAAAATCTTTTCTTCATTTTCAGATAGCTTTTAAAATTAAATCAATTTAAAGTATCTTTAAGCAATTTTGAAATTTATGGAAAAGGTGCAGGTGGTGTAAGTGGAGTCACACTTTTTTCTCTGATCTGAAAAATAAGAGAAATGTCATTTTCTTCACTTACTTAACCAAAGATGACTGTTGGCATATGAGATTCCCTAGGCTACCCAGTTGTTGACAGACACGACAATGGAAACCCACCGACATTTTGAAGATTAATTGTGCTGTCCTAATTCACCTCCAAAGATAGATATGGACAACCAAATGAACCTCTCAGGGTGGAATTCCATAATCTAAGAACTCAACATCTAGGTGACTACAATATAGGTGCTGATACATAAGTGTCTAAGCTTCCCTGTAGTCAGAGGAGCTCTACGTATGTTTCAGCTTTATCAACATACATATGTAGTGTTATTATAAGTGCTATAGAATATTGTTTCTAGATACCAACCGCTGTTCCAGAATTAAGTGGGGTTTTCATATATCCTTTTTTAAGTGTTGTGAATGCCAGTTCCATATAGAGAGGTCTTGGACACTACAGACCTCTTAAAATCGCATTAGATGGTTAGTCCTGTGTCAGTTCAACCTAGTCAAAAGGGTTTGTCCTTACCTAAGAACCCAAAATTTAATCATCTGAATACCTTAAGTAGTTCACATATATGACACACAGACATGTTAGATATCTGTAGAAATCAAAGATAAGAGCTAGCTAGAACCCTTTCTCTGGTGATATTTTGATAAACATAGCTGTGTAATGTCATTTTAGGTGGTGCAGCCCACAACAGCTGCTTCTGAAGTTACAGGTCTCCAGTGTCTGACATCTCTGTGCAAGCATCTGCAGGGCAACTCTCTGCACTGGTTGCCTACATTTAAACATATCCTATCCTTTGTCTTTAGAAATTAGGCATGCTACAATGACTGTAGCAATAATTTTTTCTGCCTCTAATTTCTTCAGGCCAAAGTCTTGCTCTTACTGTACCCTGAACACTGCCACTTCCTTTGCTCATGCTGATGCTGGAATCCAGCCTTGATGAGGTTGACATTATAGAATTTGTCTTTTATTTTGTCTCTGGCAACAGTCAAAAGGTTACTTCAATCCATGACTTAACATAATTTGTGATGATGGCATTAACACTAAAAGTGGTGAATACCATTTAATTAAATCTATGAACTGATTAAATTATCTGTGACTGAACACATTACTAAACTGCTCCAATATTCTTGAAATGTATTTGATGTTCAAAGTGAAAGTGTAGTCCCAGTAGAAATACTGGTACTAATAAAATTTAAATTGGTCAAATTCTAGCTTCAGGTACATCACTCTTCAGTTTCACATGTGAGCAATGGTCACAGGCATTTTGAAATTAATGTATACAAGCTGAGCTCCTAAATTTTCTGATTACTTTTGTAAACCTTAATAGGAGGACAGTTAAGTAAATCTGTAAATCGAAATATTTTTCTCTAGCTAAAAAGACTGGCAATATCTCACCAATTTGCTAATAAGATGCTGAAAAGGTATATTGCTTCTGGATTCTACAATTCAAACATTAAATAGGAATATCAGAAAGTAAACTTGTTTTCATTCACAGCAGATTTGGCCCAAAAACTGATTGATCAGATTTTTAAAAACTCTCTGATAGATGACTTTGAGTCTTGACCCATTTACATTTGCCAAGAACGCCATGGCATTTGAAGACCAGTCAATCTGCAAATGTTGTACTTAGATGAACTGTATTCCACAGAGCTTTTCTAGCCTGTTTGCTCTATTTGTGTATTTGTTTATAATACATACATGCTTATCTTCACCAGTCTATACACAGAGATCATTGGAAATACATGAAAGCAGTGATATTACAATACATTAGACATTTTAATGTAATATGCTGAGAGTATCTCATTGTTTATCCTGAATAAAATTACTCTTTAGACTTTATTATTATTATTATCACTATTTTATTACTGTTTCTATATATGTCTCTTCCAGTACTTCCCAGCAGTGAAACTAAAATACTTCCAGGTTGAATGCAAACTTTGTGGGTTTGCACTTCAGTACATTTTGGTTTTTACAGAAGTTAAAAAAACAAAACCAAAAAACCATACAATACAGACAGCAAAGTATTCTTTTCTACCAGTAAGAAATCGGATAACACTTAGAAATAGTTTGCTAACAATGTAGTGCTAAATGGAGTTTACCTCAGTGTATAAATCTCCGTCTCTCTTGATAAACCAACATATTTATAATACCTTTCTGGTTTTGTTTTAATTTACAACCTGCTTAGGAGTAGAAAACATAGCAATGGAATCACAAGAATATTCCTGTGTTTAGTCTTATCAGTTATTATCTTTTTGTTTTTCTTTCGAAAAAACAAGGAGGTTTTAAGGATATAAAATTCAAAATTATCCTCTTGCCCCCTTCAGAATGACAAAAGATGTTGATATATGTATATTTTGCCATTTTCATTATGAAAAGAGCAAAGATCTATGTGTAACTCTGATGCTTTCCTTTTGGCAGAATTACGCATCTGATAATGTCCTAGACCTTTTTTTTTCCTCTTTTGTGGCCCTGATAATTAAATGGTCAGTGTTCTTGTTATATAAGCATCCAAAGTATTCCTGTTTTTGAAGATAGGGTATCTGTTAATTCTTCTTGATACACAGAGTATCTATATTAACTTCAATAATAACAGATGAGATCAAACTTATCTGCATGAAACAGTGAAGATGCCAAATACTTATCCTTTCTAGACTTTCTAGATAGGAACTTCTGAAGTGTCCAGAAGGAAGAGCTGTCCAACAAAGACCTTGAACATAAACCAGGCACATGTGAAGTAAATGTGAAGGCAAATGTGACACTGAGTGAATCCCATCCAGTACTTACAGAATTAGAAATGTATGTTCTTGCATTTTATTACCCATTTGGGTTTCTTACCAAAATCTCTGTGAATATTCCCTTCACAGAAAAGGGACTGTTTCTAGGGAGAAAGAACAGTGAGATATACCTCTGCACCTTAGGTCTACAGATTCATAATCAAAAGTCTTAGAACTTGCTTTGAAAATGACAATATGAGGATGTAATTGTCCCTATATGGGACAACAGCTATATATCTATTAAGTTGACTGAAATCTCTGCTTCCCATGGCCTTTTTGAACACCCCCATGATCATTCATTATGTGCAAAATTGTTTCAATACTTTCCCCCATAGTAACAGTGACAGCACTCTGTGTGTTTCAGTATTGCAGCACTCTGATGCCATTCAGTTGTAAGAAATGTAAGCAGCCTTTATGTACATTAAAAAAATTTCAATTAAGCATTGTGTCCCATTTTTCAGCACAAGTATTACCTTCCAGCAATAAGGAATAAATCGCTTTATAGCTATGAAAATACCCAAGGTAATTCAAATCATTCATACCGTTGTGATCTTTGTCCCTGTGATACAAAATGTACTGGCTCTGCAGTTATTCTATAATGCTGATAAAAGATAAAGAATTTCCCTTTACAATATTTCTAATATTTATGAAGATACATCTTGGGTTTATTCAAGCCTCTTTTTCTAATCTAACAAAGAGTCCATTGTGAATTTGGATGAGAGGGGTGTCAATTTAACACACATGAATTAAAGTATGGGTCATCTTAGTGAAAGTCAGAAAAAATTTCTTGTTTCCTGCATATCTAGGGAGCATAAGCCAGTTGTAAATTAATTTGGTCCAAGTATATTTTGATAGAATGTAATCTATACCCAAATCCCATTACTACAGTAGGAGGGTAAAAGCTAATGCTATCAGCCCCTATCATTTTAAGAAGAGCTAACAAAATCCTATAATAACAGCTGAAATTTGAAACATTTCCTTTTTTTTTTTTTTTTCCCCCTCCAGCTTAACTACTAAAACCCATTCCTAAGGCTTAATAATTACAATTGTTAGATGCTTCTGCAAATTTATCTGGTTCACTGCAAAGTTTCATACTTTTGCTTGAAGATAATAATCCTTTTTGTCATGTCAATTTAACCTCTACTTCCTTCTAAATTAGGTTCCCAGGTTTCTGAATTCTTCCTTTGATATTCTGAAGTTTTGATTGTACCTGAAGGGTCTGCCATCTTCTGTGGTGGAGAAAAACACCAAAGTCGCAACTTAATAGCCACAAAATGTCCAAGTCTCTCTTACAGTTTCTTATTGGAGATAAAATCAAACTGCTCTTCAGTCTCTTGCACTTCCTTACCCATCTGGACAGTCAGTCAGTCAGTCAGTCAGTCAGTCACTATCTGAAGACAAGTTAGAAGACAGGAGAATTTGAAGATGCCTTGATTGTAAAAGCTACAATGAGGGCTAAATGATGCGTAGGTAAAAAAAGAATACATGAGAAGTTTTTGTGTATGACATGCAAAAAAAGATAGAATCACAGAATCATGGAATGGCTAGGGCTGGAAGGGACCTCCGAAGGGCCCCCTTGCAGTGAGCAGGGATACCCTCAACTAGGCCAGGCTGCTCAGAGCCTTGTCCAACCTCACCCTGAATATCTCCAGGGATGGGGCCTCAACCACCTCCCTGGGTAGCCTACTCCACTGTCCTACCGCCCTCAATGTAAAGAACTGCTACCTGATTTTCAAGCTAAATCTACTCTTCTCTAATTTAAACCCATTACCCCTCGTCCTTTCACTACAGGCCCTCATAAACAGCCCCTCTCCAGCCTTCCTGTAGCCCCGTTCAGGTACTGAAAGGTCACTAGTAGGTCTCCCCGGAGCCTTCTCTTCTCCAGTCTGAACAACCCCAGCTCCCTCAGCCTGTCCTGGGTGTTCCAGCCCTCTGATCATCTTTATGGCCCTCCTCTGGGCCTGCTCCACCAGGTCCATGTCTTTCCTGTGTCGAGGGCTCCAGAGCTGGACACAGTACTCCAGGTGAGGTCTCACCAGAGCAGAGTAGAGGGGCAGAATCGCCTCCCTCAACCTGCTGGCCACACTTCTCTTGATGCAGCCCAAGATGCAATTGGCCTTCTTGGCTGCAAGTGCACAGTGTTGTTTTATGTCCAGCTTCTCATCCACCAACACTCCTAAGTCCTTTTCCGCAGAGCTCCTTTCCAGCACCTCATCTCCTAGCCTGTATTGATAGTGAGGGTTGTTCCAACCCAGTTTCAGCACCCTACACTTAGTCTTGTTAAACCTCATGAGGTTCACCTGGGCCCACCTCTCCAGCTTACCCAGATCTCTCTGGATGACATCCTGTCCCTCCAACCTGTTGACAGCACCTCTCAGCTTGGTGTCATCTGTGAACTTGCTGATGGTGCACTCAATCCCACTGTCAATATCATTGATGAAAATATTACACAGTACAGGTCCCAGTACAGACCCCTGAGGGATGCCACTTGTCACTGATCTCCATCTGGGCATTGAGCCATTGACCACCACCCTCTGGATGTGACCATCCAGACAATTCCTTATCCACTGAACAGTCCACCCATCAAATCCATATCTCTCCAACTTGGCAAGTAGGATGTTGTGGGGGGACCATGTCAAAAGCCTTGCAGAAGTCCAGATACATTACCTCTATAGGTTGTCCCTTGTCCACTGAGGTAGTCACCTTATCATAGAAAGCAACTAGATTTGTCAGGCAGGATTTGCCTTTGATGAAGCTATGTTGGCTGTCTTTCATCACCCCACTGTCCTATATTTGCTTTGTTAGACCCTCTAGGAGAATCTGCTCCATGATGTTTATAATTGACGGTACCAATTCCCCAGACATTGTCCATTAAAGAGATGCAGGTCCCCTTGCTCACCACCGTTATGTGGTGCAGGGGCTGGTGGATGGCCAGGTACCAGTCATAAGACATGACTGTTGACCGTGTAAGCTCTATTGAGCCAGAGAAAGTGAAAGTGTAGAGTTGTGCCACACAGCCCTCAAAGGAGATGGTGTTCTTTCCCGGGATCAAGTTCTCCATCATCTTGGTCAGAACTGAGGAGATACCTACCCATCAAGGATGGCCAGGTTGGAGATGAAAAAGTACATAGAGGTGTGGAGTGGTGGGTAGACAATGGCAGCTATAATGATAAACGAGTTGTTGCGGACAGCAGTGAGGTAGAGGCACAATGATGTTGCAATATAGAGACCTTGGAGGTGAGGGTTGTAAAAAACACCTTCAAGGATGAAATCAGAGACCTCGGTGAGACTCCATGGCCACATTTGCCTTGGTTTTCCCTATGTAGGAATAAAAATAAAGACATTACTACATTTGTGCTGGAGAAAGTGCTGATGTTCCAGCTATTGCTGAGCAGTGATGACACAGCATCAAGACCTTTTCTGTTTCTCACACCACCTCACCAGTGAGCAGGCTGGAGGTGCACAAGAAGTTAGGAGGGGATGGGACAGCTGACCAATGGGTCACTGTTCAGGGACTGGCTGGGTATCGGTTGGTGATTAATAATTGTTTTCAATTGTCTCTTGTCTTTCTTGAGATTTATATTTTTCTCTCTGTTTTACTTTTTCTGTTTTCCTTACAATTTATTATTGTTATATATTGGGGGGTTTTTTTAATAATTTTGTCCTAGTCTGAGCTAGAATAGAACCAATTCTCTGTTCAGTGATTTTACTTTTCAGCCAAGTCACTTTCTGAAGTTAACGGCAGATTTTCACAGACAGCATCTGCTTCCAGCAGTGATGACGCTTGATGTTTAGAGTCACAACCAAGGACTGATGTCCAGAAAGGCTCTTGCTTCTGCTTTCTCCTATGCAGACCAAGGTCACTGCTAAATCTTTTGCAGGTGTGAAAAAGTAAAAGGCTACACTTGCATGGAGGAGGAGACAGGACACATAACCCCAAAACTACTACTGAGGAATTCCATCCCACATATGTCACATCCAGTATAAAGTGGAGACATCATGTGGGTCAAGCCTCTTTATCAAAGGCTGGCATTCAAGGAGGACTCTGTACAATCTGCTGTGGATCCCAGTCCGTGTGTTCCTGAATCCCATTCCCACATCCAGTTCCTGTCTGCCATTGCATCCAGTCTGGGACTTCCCCAGTGCCTCCCCAGCAGCATCAGTGGTGGTGTGATCATTGTCAGGAGAATTCTGTATTGGGTTTATGTATTTCTGTATATATTTCATTATTTGAAATTTTATTTTTTATTGTTACTGTTTCATTAAAACACTTCTAGATTTTTTTTTTCTCATCTGTAAGTCTCTCTCACTCTCTCTCTCTTATTCCCTTTCCTTCCACTTCTGGAAACGGAGAGGGGTTAATAGAGAGCATCTGTCATTCTTTTAGTGGCCAGCCCAGTTCAACCTGTGACATATTATGATTTCATTTTACTTTTTAAACAGTTTTTATCTCAACCTAGAAATTTTCTCACTTTCTGTCTTCCAATTCATTGCCCATCCCATTGAGGGGTAGTGAGTGAGCAACCGTCTAGTGCTTAGTTGCCAGCCAAGGTTAAAGCATGACAATGTGCTGCATCTTGTCATGAGGGTGGGATGCAGTGTTGAAGGTGTGGGACAGCACTGCATCCCTGTCCTGACCTCCTCTGTGTTTGAAAGAGCAATCCCTGGTGTGACCTCTCCTTAAAACCATGAACATGTTGTCTGAAAAGGAATTAGTTTGTGCCATCCAAGGAGAGATGACAATGACACTCCAGGCAGTCTGAAATATGAAGAAACCATGGCCAGAGTGATCTGAGGTGGAAAGTTATTTGGTTGCATTTGACACAGCCACAGAGCTTATGTCCGTAGGTCTTTCCACTGGACACTAGCCCTCCATGATAGTCAGTTCTAATGGCAGGCCTGTAGGCTGGAGGCTACTTGGAACTTTGTGTTGCTACTTGGGCTTTGTGTTTGAGCTCTGCACAAATCTGTAGCTCCACACTGAGACAGAGCTAACAATTATAGTGGTATTTAGGGAGCTAAGGATGCAGAAACATGAGCGGCAAACTCTGAGGTCACCTAGTGTATGGACTAGTGTATGCACATGGCACACATCTGTGCTTCTGGGAGCGTGGCTGGCACCTCTCAACACCTCCTATACCTGTAAATGGCCCTATACCTGAGATAAGAGCTGGGAATCCTGACCAGTGTGGTGCAGTGTACTGCAGCAGGTCACTTTCTCAGTACTATAAATACAGGAGAGTTTCCCTCTGGGCATGTGCTTGTGAGAGGAGTAGGACTCTGGGTACTGGACCCTACTGACCTACCTATACATTCTTCTCTGCTCAGGTCTTGTCTCCCCTCACCTCATGCAAAGATGATTTTATGTACCCTTCTGACCAAATGTAGCATGCTCAGCAAGCTGAGAAATGGCATGAGAAGGGTGACCTATGTCTGGGGAATACAATCCTACTCTCCCACCCACAGTCACCACAGCCCCTCTACTAGGAAATGGATGGGCCGTGCAAATCCTCTTGTCCCTGCAGTGGATGTTCGTGTGGCCCCCATGGCATGTTGGATGTGGTGGGGAGGGAGGTCAATGTGACCATGGTAGACTCTGTGGCAGGGGATCCCTATGGCCATGAAGACTCTTTTCCATGTCCCTGGTGGGGAGAGGGTGCTGATACACATCATATCCTGTTCCCAAGAATGCTGCACACACAAGCAGGTTTGAACATGCTTTTATTGGTGGCCAGCAAGCAGAGCAGGAGGTGGCACTGTTGGGCATCAGTGGGAGGAGGGAGAGATGAGAAAATGTGTGTGCTTGGGACCTGCATATTGAACTTACCATGGAATGCTCCTTCGTGCAGAAACATCTCCCATGAGAACATCTCTGACTGCATTTCAGCTGCCCCTGGAAGACTCTGAGCATCAGATGGGGTTTGATGTAGTTAGAAAATGGGCCACTGAGCATTTTAGTGAGAAGTCTTGAAGTGCAAACTTCTGCAGCTGTTCATGTATCCAGGGCTCAAAATAGGAGACTTTGGTAAATACTTTAGGGAAGAGGCTATTGTCGGGTCCATAAGAAACAACCATAGAATCATAGAATGTTAGGGGTTGGAAGGGACCTAGAAAGATCATCTAGTCTAACCCCCCCCCACCACCACCACCACCAGAGTAGGATCACCTAGACCAAGTCACACAGGAAGATGTCCGGGCAGGTTTTGAATGTCTCCAGAGAAGGAGACTCCACAACCTCCCTGGGCAGCCTGTTCCAGTGCTCTGTCACCCTCACAGTGAAAA
>WTSP01001347.1:0-33005 GCA_025331215.1 Actenoides lindsayi | reverse complement strand
ATCCCCCCCCCCCTCCAGCCACCAGCACTGTACAGCATCAACCCCCTCTTGCGTTGTGCGGTGCCCACCCATGCAGGGGCAGAGCCACAGCAGCGCTGCACAGCACCAGGCACCCCTGCAGGCCTTCCTGCCACCCTGGCATAGGGCCTCTCTGCCCAGCACAGTAGATCCTGCCTCACCAGGGCATGGCCTGCTGCTTTCGCCTTTTAGGCAAAACCCCAGAGGGCAGGTTTTGGGGGGGACAGGCAGGACCAGGACACTTCCTCCAACACCTCCTTCCCGCAGGGGACATGCTTGCACATGACAGTGCTGTTTGGGGCGTTGCCCCATCCTTGCCCTGTCCCTTAAGGGTCAGCTCCAAAATTGCCCACACATTCCTGTTGTGGGTAATTCCTCGAAGCCCAGGCTTGGCCCTTCGCCCTGGGGCCTGGCTCTTGGCACCTGCACTGCAGAAACTGGAGCTCTGCAAATGTTAAGGCTGAATTTGCAGCCAGATCACAGCATCTCTTATGTCCGTGGAAAGACTGACGTGAAGCAGACACTGAGTGCTTCATATCTCCTATGCCATTACCGCAGGATTACCTCAATTCCTTGCTACAGGGAAATGTTAATGATTTATAATAAATCCCGAGATTGTTCTGTTACAAGGCTATTAAATGTTCTGTGTTTTCTAAATCAAGCCGTTTCATTCTAAATACTGAAACAACTGCCTTACGTCATACATGAAGGATGTTCTTATTTCACACCCAAGTAATGCCTTGTAATTTTCAAGACTAAATTTTGCCAGGCTCTCTAGAATTTATGACTGTAGCTCCAAGCTGCTTGCAATCTTCCTAAATAGTTGAGGTCTTCTTCAACAAATACTGTGGAAAAGGGCAATATACAATATTTCCTGTAATGGGTGGAAGACTTACACGCAGTAATCTTCTTAAATATTCTTTATGCCATGTGAAAAGAGGGATTCTGGGAACAGCCTATCAATTGAGAAAAAAAAAAAATAGTGCAACTGGATTAAACAGCACCATAATTGAAATTGCTTTAGTGACAGCACAGCAGCATTTTCCTACATGACCCTCAGGATCTCCTTCAAGTGAGGTAATACTTAGGGGAGCAATGTGCATGTGTAGCTATGACCAGTGGAAAAGGATGGGAGCCTGTCTTGGAATATTCCTGTTGTTCGAGTTTTTAAAATGTTCGTATAGACTGCTAAAGCAGGGACATGTCTTTATATTTGTAGGCTGTACAGTCAAATGTGAGAGCTTTCCATTAGGGAACAAGTTTGAATGGTGTGGGGAGGGGGTTTTATTTAACCAGCTGGTAGAACTGAGGTGTGGAAGAAAGGTACAGAAAGGGTAGTAAAGATAACACGCTTTTACAGATCATTTTGTTCATGGGGACTGCAGGCAGAAGGAAGGGAGCTAGAGGCACATAGGGTCAGGGCAGCAAGAGTGGGGCTGTCCTGGGCTAGGGTCACCCTGAGTCCCTCCCTCCTGTCATGGCTCAGTGCAGCATCAGTCTGGCTGTGTTGCAGCAGAGATTTTAATCTCTACTGCAGCAGCATCCATGCACATCCTGGGGCTTTTCAGATGATGCCCCAGTGGTATCCTTGAACCCTTTCCCATTGCCCAGTCCCATCTCAGAAGCCCAGCTTACATGCAGCTCTCTTGCTGCGAGAGATGATCAGGGCAGCACAGGTCAAAGCAGAAGCCCGCAAGGATGGCCCGTAAATGTCCCGCAAGGCGGGACGTGACCAGCTAACTTGACTGTGAGATGTCCCATAGCGCAGTCAGGACGAGCTGGCACTGCTTCTTCGAGGGTCTCTGCTCAGACTGGGCTCACTGCGTCAGGCTCAGCGCATCTCCCTGCTCCCTGGGCAGCTCCACGTCTCATGGCTCGCTCTTCATGGTTCACAAGGAAGGTTATGCAGGACATGGAGGAGGGGACAGGATGGGAATGAGGACAGGGACAGCATGTTAATGAGTTCAGGGAGTGGATGAACATGAGGACAGAGAGGATGGGGATTATGCGTCAGGACAAAGCTCATTCACCAGAATAGAGGAGCTGGAAGCAATTGCAAGGACCCAGCTGTGGGACAGAGTGCAGGAGAGCAAACCTTGGCAGTGGCCATTGCAGGGCTTTGCAGGCTGCACCATCACTTGAAGCAAACTGCTTACTCATTCCTGCTCCAAATCACACTCCTTTGGTGGTATAGCAGGGCAGCTGGCAGTAGAAAACCACCTGATTGGGAAGATTCCTATAGGAGCAGGTCTTACTGCTTTCAGGCTGCTGCTTAGATACCTTAATGCATGTGGGAGAAAACCAGGCTGCTTGTTTTCTGACAAAATAATATAAAAAAGATTAGTCTGCTTTGTTAGCTGGAGATCTGGTCCTGGACACTTCCACATCACAGGTAGAACTGGATTAGCAGTCATGGCAGGGCAAAACTGATGGGAGGGATGCTAGAAGGATCTAGCAGATGAGCATCCTGGCTCTTGCAGGGCAGGCCCCTGACTCTCTAATCTGTCTGCGCCCCCCCCCATTTCTCTGTGTTCAGAGCCCCCCACCCCAAGGCTCTGAGGTATTTTCTGTGGAAGGTGTCAGAGTTCTCCTCCTGGAGCCAGGTCTTCCCTCCTGCCCTGGCAGGACCACCTCTCCTTCCATCCCCTGGACGCATGTCCCAGCCCTTTTTTAGGTCCCCATATGCAGTCTGCAGCCCTTCTCCAGGCACCTGCTCCAGCCGTGGGCTGCTGCAGTGCTGGGGGCTCTCGCTTGTCGTGCTGAGCCACCACCCCTGCTTTGACAGTGTTTAAGCCCAAAACTTCCTGACCCCCACCCCCCCCAGCAGCTCTTCCTGTCCCTCTGTAGCAGCATGCCTCAACCCCTGCAGAACTGGGGGCTCCACCACCACCTGCTATTTGCCCCCCCCCCCATCTCACAGACCCTGCTGCATGTGGGAAACTATATAATCCCTCAGTGTTTAAAGCCTCCGCCCACGGCGCATGCTCGCAAGCCATGGCTGGTTCTATGCCTGCTTCTTTGTTAGCATGAGATTTCATGGTCCCAAGCTCCTGGGGGGATGTGCCATTGTGGACCAACTGCCCGTTACAGTTTCCCTGTCTCTGCAATGAGCAGAGCAGAAAACCTGTGGGAGAGGTCCCCGCTCCAAAACATGGCCCTGCGCACCCTTGCCTTTGCAGGACACCATCGGGCAGCTGGAGGATGACCTGCGAAACACCAAAAATGAGATGGCTCGGCACTTGAGGGAGTACCAAGATCTACTCAACGTCAAGATGGCCCTTGATATCGAGATAGCTGCTTACAGGTAACACTTCTCTGACCCTGCTCTGCCTGGCTACTTCCCAAGCCCAATCCCCTGACCCCACCAGCCTAAGATATTTTCAAAGGCCCAGGAAATATCTGGGTTCACACACAAGGAGCAACACCATTGTGTTGCTCATCTGTCTTGCCTGGACCTGCCATGCTCCTGCCTGGGGAGCAGCCATGACATCACGTCATGCCTTGATCTAGCAGCCATGAACCATAGTCCCTCAGCTGTCCCAGAAGCAGTGTAAAAACACTAATGGGGACAGTTGGGGTTGGAAACTTGGCTTTCTTGCAAAGTCAAAGTAGATACTAAAGGCAGAGCCCCTCTGTTTTGGGATTTTATTTTCCTGGTGTTTCTGGAGGGAGAGGAGGGAGCTGGTCTCATGTACCCCATATTGCAAGTGCTTCAGAAATGATTGACCAAAGCACATGATTTTGCTCCGTTTTCACGGTACAGCATGACCTGAGCCAGTGTCCACCACAGGCTGGGGTGATGGCCTGCAGTGCTCGGACTTGCTTGCAAGTCACAGCACACCATCAAGCTTTGCAGATGTTTCATGTGAGAAGTCCCCAGGCTAACCTCTTCCTTTGTGATGTGCTTGCAGGAAGCTGCTGGAAGGAGAGGAGAGCCTCTTCAACATGGGAAGCACGAGCCTTTCAACACTCAACCCTGTCTCCAACCCCATTTATTCCTTCCAGCCAAAAGGCTTTAGTTCCTCTGCTCTGTCCTTCAAGGAGGAGGAGCAAGGAGAGGTTATTAAAGTGACCTCTAAAATATCATGCAGCAGGGCTGAGATGATTGAGGGGACCATAACCTCTGCCAAGAAAAGAGGGAGGTTAAATCTGCATGAAGGAATTGTTGCAAACGCAAAAATGTAACCGTCAGGACCTCGCCCATTTTGCATTTGAGTGGGAACAGTCTCCACTCGGCCTTTAACTTGCCCACCAGGCACAAAGACATGCTGGGCTTGCAGGAATCTCCCCCTTAGAAATACATTACTCCCCAGGGACACCAGCCCGGGGCCAGCTTCCTGGCGGTCCCACCATGCAGAGGCCGAGCTTGGCACATTGCTCCCTTTCAAATGGGGCAGAGGCACAGGCAGGTAGCTAGATGCATGTTGGTCATTGTTGTGGTGGCACAGTGGACTTGTACCTCCCTCCCTCCCTTCCTCCCTCCCTCCTCCAGCAGCAGGCAAGGAGGAGCTGTCTGGGACCTCCACTCAGCAGTCTCTCCGGGGAGTGAGAGCAAGGGAAACAACATGTTTACTATAACTAGTTTCAAGGATACAGACCTTCATCTGCTGTCCAAATCCATGTATAGCTAAACTCTTCCTCACTCCTCAAAGCCGTAGCCATCCACCTTTAATGCCAGAAGCACAGAAATAGCCATACTGGACTGTAACCACACCTCACATCCGGTCTATGAGCCACTCACATTTTAAACTATAAGGAATGTTTTGGGTCTTTTTGTCGTAACTACTCTGTTTTTTGGCAGCATTAATCCAGCCAGGCACGTGGGGTCTGCTAGCAGCAGGTGCAGGACAGGGTACTGATGGATCAGAGGTGGAGGCACCACCACGCCATGGGGCACAGCACCTTGTCTGGTGTCACTGGCTCCAAAATGTTGGGGTCTGCAGACCCCCTCATTTGTCTGCCCAGTCATCAGATGTGACTTGCGCTCATATTAGCATCGTGCTCCAGCCAGCACTGGGAAGCTGCAGGACTCACCAACACCAGCCCACGAAGCATCGTTGTCTCTGCTTTAACTATTCCAACGTGTGCCAAATTTGATGTAGAATCTACAACCATAGGTTTCCTTCAATGCCTTAAAATTGCCAATGATTGCTTTTGCAAGAGCCAGAGACTCCACGTGTGCGTGTGTTATGTGTCAGTGCCCTGGCAAGGTTATCATCACGAGACCTTACTGCCCTCGTGGTGGTGACAGAGTAGTTCCTGGAACCAGCAAATTGTTTGCTTGCACTCTTTCCTCTTCTATGGTAAGGCACAAATTAATAATTAAAAAGAATGAAATAGTTATGTGGATCAAACTGAGCTGTTTTGTCTTCTTTGCTGCTGCTTCACCTTAGGAACACACCTTGGTGTCTGGTCCACAGCAGTCTTTCTGTTGCCCTGTAACGAGCTTGGTGTTGGGGTGCAGCTGCCAAACCCTGCTGCTAAACTCTGCTGCTGAGGCTGCAAGGCATGGCTGGTCCCACCAATGGCAGTCTGGCATGTCTGGGTCTCACCCTCAGGTGCCTGTCACAGTGGCCCTGCTTTGTGGAAGAGTTCATGACTGGCTGCCCAAGGGAACTAGGTCTCCCATGCCCAAGTGCACCCTCATTTGCCCAGAAAATGGGCTCTAAGGCTTTGATTTGCATCACACCCCTGACAGTTTGGTCCCTAGATACCTTCCATTTCTCCTCCACCCTGCCTGCATGCTCAGGGGCTAAGAATAGCACTTGCCTTCATGAGTGAAGACAAAGCAATTTACACAACAGCAGATAAAAGAAGTGAGTGTGCACCCACCTCTCAAGTAAACCCAGTGGCCAAAGGTGCCCACAGAGCTAGTGTGACCAGTACTGGTGTATATTCAGAAGATGCTCACACTCTGCTGGAGATGTGCCTGTCAAGGGACACATGGGAGGGCAGCAGGGAATGGAAAGAGCACAGGCAGGCTTCCAGCTGGGTGGCCCTGCCAACAGCACACTGTCCTATTGCCTTCCCGATCCTGCCCTACCATGCCACGTCATGGCAAACTGCCCCAGAGCCCCAGGGGACACAGTGTGACAATCACAGGCTACTCCACCAGCGCTGCAGGCCAGGAGCAGTGTGGCCACTTCCCTTGACCCTGCCCCACCGATAACCCCGGGGACAATGTCCTGGTGTGGCTGCTTACCATGGGGGGACGCAGACCCGGGGAGGGCAACCCTGTGGATGGGCAAAGCAAGGGGCACCTTTTGGAGGCAGGGAAGAGTAGCAGCTTCCTGCACCTTTTGGAGGCAGGGCATGGCTGCGGCAGTGCATCCCACCAGCAGATCCCAGCAGAACAGTGCAGGGCAATTCAGGGCATCCAGGGAGAGCTTGGGGGGAGGGAGCAGCACCTGCAGGGTTAAGTCCAGGGCACTGGCATGTAGAGCAAAGACCAACCAACCTCCAAATGTCTCCTGGCTCACCTGTCAATTAGGAAATGCAAACACACAGCATTTCTCCCAAACCATAGGGGAAATAAAAGGCAGATGTGACTGTGCAGCTAATGTAATATATTCTGAACCTCAAATACCCTCCAGCACTGCTTTCTTACTGTCTCTTGAATATAAGAAGCCTGACCTCTCCTTTATGCCCAGCATAAGCCTCTGTCAGAACTCCTGCTTGCTCAGCTGTCTGGATGTGAGCAACAAAGCTGGGAATTTTACTTTAGTGATAGCAATGTAGAGAGGCTGCAGTTGTGGAGGAGGGCAAATGAGCCGGGGGAGGATGAGGTGCTATTTTGGAAAATGGCTGCTTTGCAAGGGCCAGCTCCAGAGAATTCCTATATTTCTGGAGCTCTGCAGCATTTTGGTGCTGTCTCATGATGTTCTGGAGGTGGTAGAGGGATAGCAGACAGGGAAAGGACCTGGGCATTTAGGACACACCAGAAAAGACCAGACTGGATTGTAGATTATTTAATGGTTTTGACAGTCCCTCTGCTGGGCTCTGTCCCTGTGATCCTACAGGATCTGAGGTGCCAAGCTTTAATTACCCTGAGGGCAGCAAGCAGTTGACCAACCTCACAAATGCTCTCCTGAGACTGAGAGCGAGTGAGAGCCCTTTCAGAAGGGGGACCCGCTGCTTTCCTGAAGGACAGAACGCAGCCACAAGAGCTGTGCAGCAAGGGAAGTGCTCCCAAGAAGGGCCAGGGCTGACCCTAGTGCTGCAGCAGCCTCCCAGCTACCTGTCCCCCCACTCTGGCTGAAATGCTAGCGCTGTGGGACTCCAACATCCCAGTGCAAATGCAGACCTTGGGGACAGCTTGCTCTGAGCGTTTCCTGGAGCTCAGCCTGTTTCAGCTGCAGGATCAGAGGAGGGACTGTTTAATGCCCAAGTGGGGCCCCATCTGCCCAGCTCCTGTGGGCCCAAGGCGGTTGCTGCTGTTGGGTGAGGGTGGCCCATGACCACACTGTCCTCATCTTTAAGGGAAGAATAATGACAGCAAAAAGGGGACAGGCCCAACTCAGAAAGTTACTAACACTGACCTCAGGCTGTCTTCATCCAGGCCTCCTTTCCTATCACTGTCTTCTTCAAGGTGACTCCTTTCACCTGCCTGCTTATATGCACCAGGTGGCTTCTACAGTGGAGGACTAAGCTGGAACAGGGCAATACATCCTCCTTTGTGGCCCCGTCTTTCTTACTGGGTTAAACACCAAGGCTGACAGAGGAAAGAGCTGAGTCACACAGCAGACGCTTAAAGATTTATACTTCTGCAGAACCTCAACCTCCCAGATAAAAGGCAGCTGCAGACATAGACTGCACCATCAGCTCAGGAAGAAGCAGAGAGCAGCCATTTCTCCACGATTACCTTCATCTTTATGCTGGTGAGAACCCCAGCCTCCATGCTGGGATGCAAACTCCCACCAGATACCTTGCCAGTTATTTTTTACCCTGGATGGAGATGCCGACCCATGCACCACACAGTTGTGCTTTGGGTCTGTCCAGTTCTGCTCGTTTTATTGGCAGGTAGGTGAGGTGGGACAGTCTGTGTAGCCTGGGTCTAGGTCACACTCCTGCTGCTCCAGGGATGGAAGAGCCTTGTTCCCATTATCCTGGAACCAATGGTCCTTCAGCTCAGCTGGAGGTTCCTGCAATAACTGGCTATGCTGAGATGTACAGCTCCTTAATAACAGAAAGAGTCACAGCAATGTTTTGCTAATGATGCTTGTCCAGATGCTGGAATTCATTAAAGAGTAAGCTAAAGGAAAAAAAAAAAAACAACTCAAACCAAACATTTTCCTTTGGCAGGGATGCAAACACCTCCTTTCCCATACTAGGAAGAGCCCTGTCATTCAGCAAGAAAGAATCAATAGGCCATTCAGAGCAAAGTCTCCTCCAGCACCTTCAGCAAGATACATCCATCTCTCTCCTTGCCTGCTCTTATCACACAGATCTCCTTGAGGAGAAGAGCTTCTTCCTCCAGTGAGTGACCCATGCAGAACCCTAATGCCAGCAGTGGAACAGATGAATCTGAATGTCTACATCAGAGGGGTCTGACACTTTAAAGCAAAGTTTTTATCAAAACAGCATGAGCAATGCCAGCTCATTCACGCAAGTCTTTGCAGACATATGGGAACAATAATCACCTAGCAAACGCAGCATGACATGCAAACAGGGTACTGCTTGTTGTGGGGTGAGAGAATGCTTGTCGATCCTGTTCTGTCCCAGCAGATTCCAGCTGAACCAGAAGGGCTGCAGAGCTGGGGACTGCAATGCACTCCTACAGCTTGTGCAGGGGTCTTCATCCAAAACCCAGCTAAGTCAGAGTGTAGCTCTGTGACTAATTATTATATCCTTGTTAAACCAAGATGTACCACAAAGACACTGTTGCCCAGAACCGAGCTCTCTGTTGGAGCTTGGCTGTGTCCACCGTAACACGAAGTAGGGGCAGTGTTCATGCTGTACACAGACATACCTGCTTAGATGGAAGGGAAATACCTGGAAAATTTCAGAGTGCATTCCTGAGGCCAGGCATTCCTCCTCTTGCTGCTCATAGATGGGACCTGCCTGGATCTGTTCCTGTGTGGCATGCCCTGGGGGTTCCTGTGCTGGCAGAGAGGGTGGACTCAATGATCTCCAGAGGTCCCTTCCAACCCCTACCATTCTATGGTTCTAATGGGAGACAAAGCTCTTGGGGTGCTGTGAGCATCAGTTCTGAAAAAACAGAGGCACCAGAGGAGGTTCCTATTGCAGCAGGGCCAGCTCAGCTCCTTTGGCTTTGAATAGAGGCAGCTGCTGCTTGCCTGCATCCCAGAGAGCCCAGGAGACATGAGCTCCTGGCTCCCCTACGCCCAGAGCAGCCTCATATACGCTCTGACACACACGTAGTCCTTCTCCAAGATGACGTGTGTGCACAGACTGGAGGGAGGTCTGCAAGAACAAGCTGTTTGGAGATGTCATTTGGAAAAGCTGAGGTCAGACTGAAAAACACAGCTTGCACAAAGGATTAGAACATTGTTAAAGTTTAAGCAAATTTGCAATGGAAGTGCAAAAAACCCCCAAGCCCCAGACACAAGATACCTCATTAGCAAATTCCTGCTCTAGATGTATGAATAAGAATGCCAGGCAATGCTTGAAGCAAGCCAGAACTTTGCAGCAAGCCAAAATATTCAGGCTAGATTCTCAAAGGAAGCAAGGATTATAGAACTATACTGTGACTGAATGTCCCCCTACAACCTTCCCCAGGCGTTTTTTATGCTCATTAGCTTAACTTCATCCACACTGGAGAGAGCTGAATGTTTCAAAGATACCAAACTCCTCCAAGTTTCATGCAAGTAGGTGCACAGGCAAAAGATACTCATTGATGGTAAAGTTGAGCTTCCTTTACTAGACACCAGAAAACCCATTCAAAGGGCAGAGGTTATGAATGTCTCCACACCAAGACAAGCCTCAATGTGAGCTCATCTGCAAAAGAAAAAAATAATAAAAAAAAAACCCCACAAAAAAAACCCAACAGAAAACTCAAACAAACAAAAAAAAAAACCCCAACCAGACAAAAAACCACACACCAAATAACCACCGCAGAATGAATCAAGCTTTTATTTATTTATTATTTTGTGTTTAGAACCATTCACCAACTCCTTCTTAAAACCAGCTGATACCCTTTTGATTGCACTTCTCCATAGAGAACTAGATCAATCCACTTGCAGCTGGAACAACCTGCAACACAACAAATTCAACACTTGGCTAATAAACAATGAAAATCTTCAAAAAGAAACACACTTTGTTGCTGTGGTATCATGTACTGCTACCAGTCCTTTTGCATTCACAAAGTGGATCTCAATCGTAGTGTCTTAATTGCCTGCCCTCTCATACCCAGCAGCAGTGTGGGGTTTACACACACAGCACTTCATAGAAATTATTGCTCTAGACAGACAGAGTTGAGAAGTGAAGAACTTGGCTCCAGGTCATACAGCAAGTCAAGGACAGAGGTGAAAAGAGAATTCAGGCGCTCCTGCATTCAGCTTACCCGCTCATGCAGAGGAAGACCACTGCCACTCCAGGTCTGTATGTTGTGGCACGCAAATAATCTGCTGTTTCATAGCCACCAATAGCTGAAATGTTTTCTCACGTCCTGTGAGTAAGAAAATGGAGATTGCATATTCTTGTGAAGGGTGCTGGGCTTGCTCACCTGACCTCTTAGTTCTGAATGTATGCAAGAAAGGACACGGTGGTCCATCATTTAACATCACTTCTGTCAGCAGAAGCTATAGAAAAGCACACTGCAAGCAGTGTGCTCCAAGCACATCATTGTAATCTTCGAATAACTGGTTGCCTCCCAGCACCACATGAAAAGGACTCCAAAGCAGCTCTCCCAGGAACACGCTATTTTTCTCAGTCTTTGCCAAGTCCCCACCACCTGCTTTTCTGATGCTAACATTTCCTTTGGAAAAAAGCAGGCATTTTAAGATTTCATTTCCAAATAGACTATTTTACCATGCAATTAGGAAATACAAGCTAGCTTTTGCACTTTGGAAAATATTTCTTTTTTAGACCACTGCTGCTTTGAGACAAATATATTGTTGTTACACTAAACAGTAAAGATGGTGATACATCTCTAGCAAGAATTTTACAGTTGCAGGGCAGCAAATCAATATTGCATTTTATCTCAGGTGACATTACCATTTCTCTCAAAACCAAGAAAATTTGACCTGTTCAGCAATTAAAACTGTATCTGTGGCAACCTTCTGAAACCTCTGCAAATGTAAATATTCATTTGCTCATTCAGCAAGAGCGTCTTAAAGATGATACAGGTAAAATATAACTTGTGTCCTCCTTGCTTCTCCTGTTTATGTTGAACTAGTTACGGTTACAAAAAAAAAAGGGTAGAAATAACAAATAGAAAGCAGAAATTATGAGAATGCACCGCTTGCAACATTCTCTCCATCTCTCAGCAAGCATCCATCACAGCAGAACAAGTTTATTTTGAAGTACCTAACTATTCCGGCTGGCATCTAGTGCACTACTGAGCATGCATCATATTTAAAGATCCATGTGGATGATCTCCCTTTCAAAGAAATGCATAATGACTCTGTTAACAGGCACTTGTGCTCTGCTGGAGTGAATCCTCTCCCACCCCAATTTATATGGAGCACAAGTTTCATAATGATACTCTACACTGAAGAAAAGTGAAAGTGTAAATGCCAGGGATGCAATTTTAATTTCTTAGTGACTGCTATCATAGAATCATCTAGATTGGAAAAGACCTTTAAGATCATCGAGTCCATTAATCCTACTCTACCAAGGCCACCACTAAGCCATATCCCCAAGCACCACATCTACGTGGCTTTTGAACACATCCAGAGATAGTAACTCAACCACCTCCCTGGGGAGCCTGTTCAATGCCTGACAGCCCTTTCAGTAAAAAAATTTTTCCTACTGTCCAGTTTAAACCTCCCCTGGTGCAGCTTAAGGCCATTCCTTCCTGTTCTATCCCTAGTTACTTGTGAGAAGAGACAAGGACCTACCTCTCTACAACCTCCTGTCAGGTAGTTGTAGAGAGCAATAACATCTCCCCTGACCCTCCTTTTCTTCAGACTAAACAGCCCCAGTTCCCTCAGCTGCTCCTCATAAGACTTGATCTCTAGACCCTTCACCAGCTTAAGTTTCTCTTCTCTGGACTCACCCTAGCACCTCAATGTCTTTCTTGTATTGAGGTGCCCAAAACTGAACGCGGTACTCAAGGTGTGACCTTGCCCATGCAGAGTACAGTGGGACAATCACTTCCCTAGTCCTGCTTGACACGCTATTGCCAATGCGGGCCAGGAAGCTGTTCCTGAAAAGAAATTCAATGCGGACTAGTAATAGACAAGGGTGAATCATTCTTCAGTGAAACTCAGTGGTTGTTTCACATCTGTGGAAATCAGTGTTAAGGGTTCTCCTGGCTCATGGATGCCACAGTCTGGTGACAATACAGGTCAAGGCTGGGTGCAATATTGGCATTCAGAACATAAATGATAGCTACACATTGCCACCACAGTGCCCTTCTATTTAGATGTCTCCGCTGCGCATTTTACTGGTCTCTTGAACATATCTTATTAAACTAAACCTGCATTCAACAGGCAAAATACTACAATGAAGTCATGTTGATGGTTGGTTGATTCTGTATTTATAAGAATTCCTGAGATTAGGGCTCAACATCCTTTCTTGCTGGGAATTAGCAATCTGTAAAGCAACTCCAGAGTTTTGCTGCAGTATGAGTAGCATCTAATTTGGATCTGGGTTAGCCATGATACTGCTAAGTAGATAACCAGAAAATAAAACCAGAACTATTTCATCAAGTGAGGTAACAATAGTGTCCCTGAAATAATGAATGAGTCCAAGCACACCTTCCCTCATTTCCAGAGCATAAAGCTGGCTCATCTCCCATGAGGACAGAGATGCCATCCCATAGACGGCCCGTTGTTACAGAAGCTCTTCTATTATCAGGACCAAAACTGACTGGAGAAAAGCCAAGGTTAAAAGGAGACCAACTGAAATAAAACAGCAGCAGCAGAGCTGAAAGATGACTGGCACATTTTAAAGGAAGCAGACTGATTATGTAGGAAACCACACAGCTCCCAGATCAGCCTTGGCAACAGCCAAAGGTCACCCCCGCTGCATGCTGATGTGCCCTAGGGGGTACTGCAGACCTGGAGAGATGATAAAACAGAAGTGCCTTTAGGGTATGATTTAAGGTGAAAGAAAGCAGGATGTTCAGCCAGGAAAACTAAGCTAAGAATATGCTTTCTGAAGGCAGGTGAGGAAGAAATAGAAGCAGACAAATGGGAAATAAGAGGTCAGGAGGCATTCATACCAAAAATACAACGGGCAACAAACCTTCAATCCTCCTCAATAAGCCACTGAAAGAATGAAGGAGGAAGTCTTAGCTTTCTACATTTTAGCTGGCATGTGATTTACCCCACCGCAAACCTCTCTCTGAAGATATCCAGAAGCCTTTTAAAAACAAAACAAAACCCAAACCCCAGAAGAAGCAAACCACCACCAAACCAACCAAACCCCAGAAACGGACACTGACACCAGCACCAGTGGCAGCTCAGTCACGTTGAGCCTGGGCAAGTCAGCAGCAGCCTGGAATGACGTGAATGTCAATTAACCATCAGCTTCTGTGTCACTGTTAAACTCTGCAAATCAGCCCTTCTCTAGACATGAAGTCCAGGCCCGGATGATGGGAAAATCTGCAATATAAAACGTGACTATGCTGCTAAACTTTATTTTTTTAAGCATAGAGCTATACATGGAAAACAAACACAAGTGCTAATGAACCAGGAAGTGGCAGTATGGCACACACGAGCCAGATGCGTTGCATATAGCCAGGGAGATCAGGGCAGCAAAGAAAGATCCAGTTAACAGGGGACTTGATAACAGCCATAAACATGCGTGAAAGTCATCTAGAGGTTTTTGACAAAAAAGATGTACTGATGACAAAAGGGGTGCTGTAACTACATAGTATTATTCCTCTTGCATCTGTGTTGAAAAATTACATTGACATTTTTACTGACCTGTGTCTCACAGAAACCATCATTAAAAAGAGAATCCCAGAATTCTGTGTTACTCCAGCTAACGATCCCACAGTTCGCTCCAGTGGAGACTCTGGGATTTAACTACCCTTCACCATTCCACCTCCTAACTGAAATTTGCCATTCTAGTAACTCTAAAGAACATTCAGCAGTTTCAATATCAACTTTGATTTCATAATTTTGAGGCTGACATAGGGAGCACAGCATGGAAATACAAAAGCTCAATTTTAAATTGGCTAAAATAAAGTTTATTTTACTGTTACAATATATAATCTCTTATCAACACAAATCACAAAATGTTTACAAAATAATGTGATTTTCTGCTGCATTTTAAACACTACTTTTATACAAACTTCAATGGTAAAATAGGAATTTGTAGCTAGAAATGGTTTTATGTTTTTTTAAAAACATCACAAGAATTACTACAAACAAGAAATTATTTTTTTTTCCTTATGGTGTCATCTTCACAGACAAAACTGAACATTTATTATAAAGACCCGAGGAAGGATTCATGAAAGCTTTCTTTAGACAAAAGATGCCAGTCCTCTTAGGTTGACAGCGAGCAAGTGCATTGAAGTTAACATAGGTGCTCTGAAAGGCCTTACAAAGGAATCTCCTCCCCTTCCCTACACTAACTCCAGGGAAGGGAGGGATCCTGGTGCATAACAGCAGCTTCCATGAATCTCCACGCTGACTACCCAGCAGGACCATAAACACACAAACCTCTGGTCCTTAACACTGTGCAAGAAACCATGAAAGTCTTACACAGAACAAAATCTGAAGTATTACAGTTGTCACAAAACCTAGGATTTTAATGTGTTAAAGTTACCTAAAGTCCTCTGTGAATCTGGCAGTAACAGGCAAGTATTACACTACTCAACCCTGGTCTCCACTACAATGCACTAATACACATTAGAAAGAGTGGGAAAAGCTACCTTTCCACAGCTGCTAGAAAGGTATGTGCTAGAGTGAAAGGATTTACACTCCTGCCAGTCAAGTCAGTTGACAGATTTTACATGACAGGAGAATCAGGCTGACAGTGATTATTTCACACACAGCAAGCAGGTAGAACGAGGTGCTACTTTTTTTCTTTTTCTTTTTTTTTTCCTCATGCATAGTTTAACCAGCTTACAGCCAGCTCATCTCCATTAGGACTAGAGATGCATGATCCACCATTTGGTATAAGCTGAACTATCAGCAAATATATTTCCAGTGCAAACAAAATTGTCTTTCTTGAAGAAAAACAACTAAATTTTATGCTACTTGTCAAAAAACAATGCTTATGACATGTCCTTTTCTACCTGTTTTGGTCTGTATTTCTGAAGTTCCCTTCCTCTCCCTAAATGACATCTGAAGACAGTGGACTGTGATCATCTTTTTTTTTTTTAGGCAAATGACTGTCTCCTCTCCAGAACAAATTATACTGCCCACTGAAGATCATCCCTGAGAGTACTGTTCTAGCTAGACACTTAGAAAGCAAGCAATATC
This sequence comes from Actenoides lindsayi, assembly GCA_025331215.1. NCBI lineage: Eukaryota > Metazoa > Chordata > Aves > Coraciiformes > Alcedinidae > Actenoides > Actenoides lindsayi. Next base: position 17,427 of record WTSP01001347.1, on the reverse strand, counting down.
TCACAGCTTAGGGGGTGGGGGGGAAAAAAGGCTGTTCACCCCGTGAGATCTTGTGGTTTTACAAAGTTAACAGTTAACAAAAAAATGCAGCTACTCTGAGCATTTAAATTCCCTGAGCTAAGTCTGAAGACAGTAATTTGTAACACACAGCACAGCAACATCCATAGCTGTCCTTACAGAGGCTGTAATTTTTTCCGGTGGTAAAATCAGATGTTAAATTACAACCATACAGCAGTTAGCGGTGGTTCCTTTTACTTGCTTCCTGTCACAGGAAATATGATGGCCTTCTTTGGTGAAAAACAGCAGTGAAGAAGCTTGGTGACTTCGGATTCTTTTGCCTTCTCACATTCTAGCAATCTTTAAGTTACAGTTAGCGGAGATACTACCAGGCCATAGTGCAGTACAAGTAAACCATCCTACAGAGAAGAGAAAGAATATGTATCATCACACCGCTTCACCTTCTCCACGAAGCACTTTGGTCACCGCCTGGTATGACAGTCACTGCAGGGCACAACCACGGCTTCAATCTTGCTTATCATTTTACACCACGTCCCTTCCAAATGGTGAGTGCAAATTTGAAACACCAGGGCAAATAATTATATTCCCCTCTCTTTACTGGTGTTAAAACCCAGTAAAATCTGGTACTTTGCTTTTATTTTAAAGTTATAATGGAATTATCTTTTCTCCATACAACAGGCTCTCCTTTACAAGTCAGGATACAGAAGGAGACAGGAGCTTTAACTCACTCAGTGCCTAGAATAAATGGGATGATTGCACTGCAATATGAAGATAGGGTCCTGATTGTCCTCACTTGTTAGGTAGAGCAGATACTATCAGTTTACTTATGAACCTCTTGTCACATAGTATGCTGTTATACCCTCACAAAAGTATATGTACTCCCTATGCCTGTTAGCTACTTCAATACAAAAAATAAGACACATTCAAGCTTCCTTTTTTGGAGAACTGTGGTTAAAAGCAGTTTTTACTCTACAGTAATTTCTTAAAGAAATTACTGTAAAGAAGAAAATGATACAATACATTCATTGATGAATGAGTTTTCAAATGGTTCATTGCCAGTAGGACATTTAAAGAAATTGTCTACACAGGAGATATTGCTGTTGAACCAAAGGCCAAACCCACTGCAATTCCTTCTGTACAAAGAGAAGCTGAGAGTTAACCCAGTGCTGGCACTGCTTCCTCTGTAATTATTTGCTCTTTAAGTATCATACATTTCTATATATGTTCAGCTGCTTTCTCTAGGTACTGTTCTTATAAAGCAAATCCAAAATTACCAATCTCAAATCAGGCTAACTCCAACACACCCAAAAGGAAAGCAACACTCCCCAGTGTTCTTTGCCACATTTGTGAACCTGACCCCAACAACTGTAAAGGAACCCACCTGCTATACCCAAGCATAAACTTCAAAGGGGAACTGACAGACTGAAACATCAGAGTGTGTATATACCTTTTGAAGTTTTTAAGAGCAGCAGCAAGAAGTGCCCCATTTTCCAAATTCAATATCCCCACAGAAAAAAAGTAAAACACTCCATAGCAGATGTGTGCTAGAGGGTCACAGTAATTAAATTAGATCACAGCTCTCACTGCCTAGCTCAGGAGACCAAAGAAATACAGTAACATGGGGTTACAAAAAGGTGAGAGTTACAAAGAGACCATTATAATCTGCAAGACCTCTGTGCCAAGGACCAAGGACATAAAGGAAGCTACTCTTTTTAGCATTTCCCATGTGTGAGCTCATTATATCCATCAGTGACACAGAGCTCTGAGAAGGCCTGTTTCAGACAAATGAAAATAACCAGCGGCTTGGATCATGTTGCATTTGTACAGCAGAGGGGAGGAAGGTAATACAGGGAAGAAATTATATTCCCACATAGTCAATAACAAGCTTCCTTCCTCAGCTACTGAATCAAACTTAATTACAGGCAGCTCTCAATGCTTGGTAACAAAATCGAGCCTTAAAAAAATTTCTATCAGTGTCTTTGTTCTTTCCTTGTAGTAAATTCCCCAAGTTTTACATTGTTTTAAAAATTAAGTGAAGTAGCTTCCTCTTCTATACATTCTGTGCAACAATTTATGGTTTTGCCCTAAACAGAGAGAAATCCTATTTTGAACTATTTAGAAAGATTCAACCAACCACTCCATTTCAGAAATGTTAAAATATCTGAGATCTACAAGATTAAACAAGATTTATTCCTGATTTTTTTTAGCTTTCTATCAACTGCTCAGAAACTAACATGTTAATTGTTTACACTCGAGCAGTAAAATTAGTTGTCTATTTACTCCAATTAAAACAACACAAACATGTTACTGTGGGGCCAGTATCAGGAATATTTATTTTACCATCAGATCACACTTGCTGGAAAGGCACATAGTTATTCAGACCAGCTAAAATCCTGCTGGCTTGCACCTGCAGGAGACCTTAATTGACTGAGGCTCTAAGGCATCACTACACAATGTTACTCAGTAGTAAAAAAAACAAAGCAAAACAACCAACACCCAAAATCTTAACAAAATCTTGAGCATTAATAACCATCAGAAGGAATACAAGCCCCTAAAATAATCACAGATTATTAGGATCCAGAAAAATAAATCATGCACAACATATGTTATGCTGCATTGCACTGGGAGAAACTTTCAATGTAAATTCTGCCAAAGAATGCATGTTAAAATTGATGTCTCTGGCAAAGAGAAACCTATCTGCATTTTTAAGATCACTTTTCTCATCAAAAAGAGTAACTGCTGACATGAATGAATTTGCAAGAGAAAAATGACAGTGATTACTCATCTAAGTAAAAACCCCCAATGTTTATTCCTTTAAATGACTTTGTATTGCATAAGTAGCTACTGAACCTATTTTCTTAGCATGAAGCAACTGACAACAGTAGTTTTGAAGAGCGTTTCAGCATCCTAGTGAGAGCTGTCAAGGGGCACTCTAAGCTCCAACACTGGTTTGGAAAGGCTGGAAGGTTATGATGGCATAAGATGCCCTTGCAGCTTAATGTAAAAATCCATCAAATATTCCTCTGTAGTTGTAGTCTCACTGGGCCAGGACAATCACGCCCCTCATCGAATTTCAGATCATGGTGAAAAATAAACAACCTGCACTATTTTTAAACTTGACCTGTGTTTGGGGTTTGTTTTAATCAGATAATTATCTAAAGTTTTTTCCAAGGTTTTTTAATCCTACGAAACATATCCTCCTGATTTCTGAAAAATAGCATAATGTGAGATTATAAACCATGAAAATGTCACAATTATTTCATTATCAAAACAGAAGCAATGGGGGTTTATTTGCAACACTCCTACTGTAACTGGCATCCTAAGAAGTTCTGTAACAAAATGAAAAAAATAGGGATGAACCTGATCTTTCAAATGTCCTGGCAAAAGCAACAATGAAAGCATAAGACTTCACAAAAACCAAAGATCTTTTTGTGTTTGCCCAATAGAGCAGGCGTGTGAGAATTCATCACTAGCATGCTGATTTTGTAACAATGAGACTCGAAACGTCACTGCGTAACGTAGCCTGAAAAAACCTGTTCTTTCTCAGAGCTGCTGACTGGTACGTAGCCACTAAACATCAATCAGTAAACCTAATTCTGCCAAGAAACAAAAGACATGAAATTTCAACTAGACAGATCTATTTCTGACAAAAAATTAAGCTGAGACAGTTTTCCCTAAAGTGCTTCCCCAAGAGCATTTTTCATACATTGAAAGCTGCTGTGTTGAGATGAAGTCTAAAAGCAGGCATATTTGACTATACCCTGGACTGAGAAATAAATCAACGCCCTGCTAGCTACTGAAACATTTAGTAGAGGGTAATTCCATCAGTATGTGTTGATTGCTGTATTTACTTAAAAATGAATTCATTATGTTAGAAGCAAGTTTGTTACCAGTGCTGGTTTCCTCCCGGTTTCTATCCCCTGCTCCCCAGGTTAGGCTATATTTTCATTTTTGCTTCCTATTATTATATAAAAAGCTAAGACATCAAGTATGGCCTTTATTCCCTTTGACTCTATAAACTGAGGTACACACCACAAGCCTCAATGATTGCTAATGTCTGCCAACACCAGCACGAGTGACTTATGTCTGCCCTGACTGCGGGATCTCCCCATGTCACTCCAATCAGGCACAGGTAATGCAGTGTCAGAGATACCTTGAAATCAGCTTTTCACTTCTTGCCGCTAACACAGAGGCCCTCCTGCAGCATGAAAAGGCTCAGCAGGAAATTTAAACTTAAAAGACTGTGCATGTGTGTGTACAAACAACTCAAGAGAACTGAGTTTGCTATGATTTTATCCCTTCTGCCATCTGCTTAGATTGCTATCCAAATAAAATACCAATGCTGTTTCTTCCCACTGTATTAGATTCAACATTAACTTCTCAGGCTTCCAAGTTTAGATTAATATACAGCTTACAATACATCACGATTTTACATCTCTATCTTACTATGCACTGGGCAGACTACTTCATTGTTTCATCTGCACTTCTAAAATGGTGTGACCCTCCCCATTATAAAAGACACTTGAAAAGACTCCTGAGAAAATAAAAAATAAAAGTAAAAAATAATAATAAAAGAGCTTTCTTATTTGCAGAGCCAGCAGCACTTAAGACAACAACTGAACAACAAGAAATAGCTGGCTATAAAATCATGCTGTGACCAAGACTGCTATAATATGCATCAAGCCTATTAACTGCATTCATTACTCTCTCTCTTTGGTTTGTGTTTTTGAGCAAGTTTATTCCTCTGATCCAGTCACACAGCTAGCCTTATTTGGGATGCTGCAGTCCTTTGGTTTCTTCCAGAGATGCAATCTCCAAGGAGGAAAACAAGGATGGTTAATTGAAAGAAAGACTGGTATAATTTATGACTGATAAGATAGTAACTTGTTTTGTAATAGAAAAAAAACCAAAACCAAGCATAAAAACCTCATGTCCAGAAAGTTATCATATTATCAAGAACACTCTTAGCACACAGTATACTTCTCAACTCCATTTACAATCTGAAAAACAAATTGTGTAAGCTGAAGAGATTTTCTATGTGACTTCTTCAGACAAGTTGTGCTACCTGACAGCTTAAGAAAGAAGTCTATTTCAAAAGAGAAAACCTGGAACAAAGCCCCAGTTGCCACACGTACCTGTACTGCACTTTCTCCTATGGCTTGACGAATTTCCCTCAGTGTCTGGTAGTGTTCTAGCAGATGATCACCACATATGATGTCCACCTGTGAAAGAACACAAACACGAGTTCAGCCTATCTTTGGACTACAAAAACAGCATCTAAGGCCTTTAAATTTGATTGGAAGAGTTCAATTTTAGCATGTTAGGCACACGTTACACACTAAGCCACCTTTACCTTTGTTGTCCAAAGGTATTTAGCATGCATAACACTACGGCACTGCTTTGATGCCTCCCACCCAATGGCCCTGACCTGGGGCTTATTTCTGGAACAGAGAGGAGAGTTTATTGTTTGACTCCCAGTTGGGTGCATCTGCTGAAAAACACTATTTAGTAACAGCTGTAATGAACTTAAAGGAAATTTAGATCACATATTAAAACGATCCCACAAATCTCCAGAGTCATTCAGCAGTTGGAAAAGAGGGCAAGCTGTGCCACTAAGAAAATGAGCCATTGCTACCTTCATTCTTGAGTGAGAAAATACATGAATAAGTCTGCTTAATGACTGTTTAGAAGTGTTTTAATAGAAAAGAACAGCTCACTGTATGCCACTGTCAGCAATTACATCACACAGTCCTTCAAAATGCAATCAAATACTTCTGTGATGCAAGTGAAGGGCATACTCAGCAATTCTAAGCAATGCCCTCGACTGCAGCTAAACTATGTCAATGTCTGCAATTCCAGAGCAGGCACTTCTCTTAAGTAACTGCTCACAAAAACAGTAATTTTGGGAAAAACAATCATAATGAGGTATTCTGAATTCTTTGCCTTGACTATTATGAAAAATAAGCTTCTTTATAAAGTTACTATTTACTGTGCATTATGTAAATCCAGTCTAACATTCCAAATCAGAGCAGCTAACATAGCATTGTTTCCCTCCCAACTGCAGCTTGCTTACATTTTCCTTATGAGCGATTTGTAACTCTGGAAATGAGAGGGCTCTCATCTGTGAATTACAATGATAAAACCACAAAATTAAAGACAAGAGCACTGACAAGGAGCTGTCTTCATAGCTTTCTGCAAGGAAAATGTCCAAGCTCTGCCACTGCAGTAGTCAGGGAGCGTGCTGCAATATCGTTACAAATTCTCCTTTTTTGCACTTTGCACTACAGGATGCAGTCTGTGCTTCTGCTATTAAATTCCCCTGGATTTATGCTCTTTGGAATGCTGATCCTCTCTCTCTCTCTTGCTCTTCAAGAAAAGATTTAGGAAGATTTATGTGTCATGCCAGCAGACCGTGCTGTTCTGAGAATCAGGAAGACAGGAATTCTACTCCTTAAAGGCTCAAAAAGGGCTCATTCACTTTACCATCTGGATCATATGAGAACGATGTTGAACACTCTGCTCATGTTAGGTTGGATCTTCATGTGCAAAAGATATAAACTGCTTAGTACTACTTTTGCTTTCAGCTTCTAGGAGGAAACCAGCACGTAAGAACTAATCTGATGTAACATTTAATATTAATTAGAAGTGCCATATATACACACATGTATATATTTAACAGTTGATGTATTTAACACAGAACTTGAAAGAAATATATTTCTTCTTCTTTTTGAAAGCTGGTTACAATTATTTCTGCATGCTTCCCATGCATTCTAGCCTCTACAGTTATTACTGCAGGAAGACAGATGTGTCTGCTTTAAATTCATACATCACTGGAAAGCACTTTTGCTTTCTAAACTGACTTTTATAATTTTGATACCACAAGGCATTGAAAACTCAATCCCACTCCCACTGAAACATATACACATACACATTTTATATATTCTACAGAAATAGAAAATGCAATCAATTTGCCCAATACAGGATGCAAACAGACATAGTGACAGCTGCTGACAATCTTTCAAAACAGAATCAGAATGCTTCTTTGAAAATAGTCTGCTGTTGATCCTACTGCTCCAGTTTCAAATGGTAGCCATTAAAGATCCAGTGTGTTCTAATAAATTGAGAAGAGTTTTTCACATTTACCATGTTAGAGTGCTCTGAATACCAAATGCCTGATCTCCTCATGCCAAAGCCTGCATTTCTGCCTGCTAATTGTTACACTAGGATTCATTCTATAAGGACAAGAGAATAAAGCATACAATGAAAAAAAAAAAATCCCAGTTCAGTGTGAGAATCAGTTGCGAAATGTGTCTCAAAGGAACCCCTGTGCTATCTGTATTCCGCTACAAAAGAGGCACCAGGAACACAAGTGCTATAAATTTACTACAGTTTCAACTGCCTGGTTCAAATAAAGCCAGGTAGTACTGGCAGCTAGTGAGACAGTGGTAAATATAGTTTGACCTTTTGTTGAAAGGAAACATGAAGGTGTAGTTGCTGAATACTCAGTCACTTCTGTTAAAATTCTTACTAAAACAAAGTGGCCTTTCCATTTATTTTCTTGAGGTGACACGTTTCCTATCAGAGCTATTTTTCCAAAAGTTACAATAAGAGACGATTATAAATTAATACCCCTCAAGTAAGAGATAAAAACGGAAAACTTTTATGTAAGGAATATCCCAGAGAAGATTTATCCCAAGGGGCAATAGGGCCCAGAAAGCAGTAGACCTCTATCAATAGTGTATATGCCAACCCATGCTGCCCAGGGAAGGACAAGGAAAATACAAAAGTTTTAGAGATTGACATGAGTACTTGGGCTAGTTATTCAAAAAGCTGGCAAGGCTTTCCATTTCCTCTAGCTGCTACTTACTTTTCAAAGGTACCAGATACATCTACTGCAGGGTCTAAGAAACCGCATCAACAACTACACTGTATGAGCACCAACTTTCTTCCAATCTTTCCCCAGGCTGCAGTTTACACACACACACACACTCTCTCTCTCAATAAAATACATTAATGCATTTGGACCAGTCAAGCTGCAAGTCTTTCAGCAGTCTCTCTCATCCTTGTCTCGTCTCTCACCAGAATGCTGCTGCAAGATGACTTCAAAGGAAATAAGACTTTAAAGAAAACTTCTCATTTGCAGCAGAAGACAAACTTTACAGATGTGCATCAGAGGGCAAAGCCAAGTACCTAATGGATTCCAAACACCATAGCTTCTATTTAGCTCAAAGTAAATGTCTCCTACTTAGCTATTCTAGTTGCTCAAAAGTTATTTTCACACACACCCCCAACAAATTCCAGCATGAATATTCAAGAGAGACCTTGTAATTAGCAATATATAAAAACACATACAGAAAATTAATCGTTGCCTAAAGCACAGAGATCAAAACAAAGCACCAGAAAGAGTAAATTACAGTCTGTCAGCTCAAGTGATAAAAATAAATGAAGCCTTAACCTTTCAGATAAACTAAGAAATTTGAATCATAATCCATTTCAAACTCAAATACAGGAGTCTGAGAATAAGTTGAGGCTTAAGAGTATGCGAAAAACAAAAAAAAGGCAGTGGCTTCAAAACTGCTTTTTAGACTTTTTATATATACTGTCACATGAGTCAGATGACTTATTTCACATTTTCATTAACCTCAATCCAACTCACTGGTGCAGGTCAATGAAGAAGGGCAAATATTAGCTAACATTCCACATGAATGAATTAAGTCAAAGAGGTCCAAGTACAGTCAGTAATCCAGGAGAATGGGTAACATACTTTCTATAGTTGGTCACTGGATCAGCTCCAACAGGGAACAAGTAAAACATTCTCAAGCAGTACACTTGCAGACTGTCAAGCTAAGCTGATAATCAGTAGGAACTGATAGCATTCACAAAATAACCACACCTAGAGTCCTTACTAGAAGTTTCAACAATAAAGCCATGAATGCAATTGACATACTAAGGAGAGAAAGGAGGAAAGACTGTGCCCTCCTTACAGTCAAATCTTTTCAAGGCCCAGGTAAGGCACAATTAAGCACCGTGGCAGTAAGCTTTCTGTAGATAAACGTGGGGGAAAAAACCACTGTGAATGCAGTGCATTTTAGCCCAATAGTGCCTGAATGTGCATTTCTGAAAGAAGTTTCCTAGCTTCCCAAGGGAATCTAGTTTTTATACTCTAGTCCCAAGCTGAGTGCAACAAATTCATGACATTTTATATCAAAAGTGATTATTTTAGGTAATGAAGAAGTAGTGAAAGAAATCAAAACTACAGAAGTAACATTAAAAGGAAAATCTTGTACCTATTTCTTCTTTAACATACTTCAGAGAAGCCTACAAGAAATGAACCATTGCAGTCCTCAACTCTTCCAAGCTTCTACGGTAAACTGAAAAAGCAGCCAAGCACCCTCTACATTTATATTCTTTGCACATATGGTTTGCAATCCATTTCCCTAAGTTCTTCTGCCTGTGGTAATTTATATTCAGATTCTCCCTAATTTTGCTTTACAGTTTCTGTTTCATTAGACATCCTGGGAAGTTGGAGTAAGACATGATTCATTAGGCTTATTAATCTTCAGTGACATATCTGACATCTATTTTGCTTTCTGCATGTTTACCAACAAACCATCAGCATCAGTTCTGCATTCTACAATGAGATGGTGACACTTCATACATCAACTCCTTTCAAGTTCCCGCATGACAAAGAAATGAGCAATCAGGATAAGAAAAAAACACTACCCCAATTTCCCTAATTTCCTAATCTTTTAAAAATAAGCCTTAACATCTTCAAGAAATCATCCATGATTTGTAGCATGGAAATTGACTACAGGTTCCCAGTGACCACAAAAAAATACTCACTGGAAAAAGAAATGGGAGCAGATCAGTTATGAGGATGGGGGAAAAATAAGCAGCCACAAAGAATCTGTCTGTAGAAGAAAGCAGATTTAACACTTCCAGACAGGCAGGGCTTGCACAGAAGAGACCAAGAGATCAGAACTAGCTAATGACTGTGCCTTACTCCAGAAAGGCAAACTGGATACCAGTAGAGATAAAAGTGACTGTGTCAGCATCAAGCAACATCTTGAGAAAGGATGTCTGTGAAATCATCAGCTTTTGAGGCACAGTAACATTTACCCACTAGCAGTGGATCATATCCTGTCTAGTGAAGTTCAAGCAGAAAGTAACTAAGGGGGGAAAAATTCTCAAATAATCTCTACTGGATGATCTCGAGACCACAAAAACTGAAAAGACATCCAACACACAGGCCTAGCTTGATTTTGCAAAATGGGGAACTGAAATTTCTCTTATGGATGCCCAGTGTTCCTCAAAATTGAGATTCTGATGTCCTGCTTAAGAAAACCCAAACAAAACAATCCCTTCCCTTCAAATAAAAACAACTAATGTGAGAAAATTTCTCTAGCCTCATTCTGAGGGTACTTTTACATGTTCAGAATATCAAGTCATCACCATCTGAAAGCTACAAAGAGGAGCACAGAGGGAAACAGCAAATGAAAATACATTATTTCCTCAGAATGATGAATAATTTATATCTGATTTGTTTTGTCACCACTGAAAAGGTAAGTGGCACGAATAAATGCTCATCACTGAGCCACAGTCATCCTGCGTTGTCTCGGTTACTGGTTTATGAACACAGCCTTAACTCCAAAGCCAGCACTTAACTTCCACCATTTGCTTATTCACATCGGTGTCAGCTGGATTTACCAACCACTGGCAGCTTTAAGAATCGTTTACACATTGGGGAACTCCTGCACCTTCTCAACTGAGTGACTGCTGAAACACTTCAAAGAACTGGAAACTGTTTTTCTATCAAAATGGTTGAGAAATACGAAGTTAATTTTTCTGGTGTCATATTCTGCTCCTTTGAATTCTTATTTGGAGGCACATGTCTACATTTGCATTCATACCTTTCATTTCCACACATCCATCCAAAGTATCAGTCTTTCTTAGCCCTCATTTGCTTCTCCAACATTAAGTTTTACTGCTATTCAGCTCCTACCTGTCTCTGCCTTCACATCCTCCCACACTCCCACTTTCCAGCCTCTATACTCAGTGAAACAGCGGTGTCTTTTGCATTTGAATTTCACCCCCTGAAATCTTACACAGTACTATCTTACTATATTATTTGCACAGTTTCTAAAATGAAGATTTAAATATGTTGCAAATGTGTTTCAAGGGTTTAATTTTTTAATCCCCACTGCATTAAAAACCCCTAACATTACTTCTAGACTCCAATGAACAACGGAAATGGTGTGCCTCAAGAACAGGCCTTACAACTACCCTGCGATCAATGTAAGCGCCCTTACAAGCAGTGTACCTGACAAGCAGGGTCCAGATCCATTTTTCTTCTGAGGAATTTCTCCACATGTCCAATTGTTGCCTCTCCTGAAACACGTACAAACTTCTTTTCCAAAGGCTGCAAAGAATAAATAAAAGATTTCAAGACAACGTACATTTTCAGCCATCATCCCTTGTAAACACCTGTCTTGATTTCAGTGAGAACAGAACTAATTCTGTTCAGTGATTTTACTTTTCAGCTCAGTTCTTCTAACTAACTGCACTGTCTGAAGTTCTCAGCCTGTTCTCACAGGCAGTGTCTACTTCTAGCAGTGATAGCATCCCATGTTTAGAGTTAGTACCAAGGATTGGTGTGCAGACCAAGGCCACTTCTAGATCTTGTGTGCCACACTGAGGGGTGCAGAAAGTGAAAGGCTGCACCTGCAGGGAGGAGCGGGCAGGACAGGTGACCTCAAACTGACCAACGAGGGGTTCCAGCCCATATATGTCATGCTCAGTATAAAGCTGAGGGATCAGGAGGGTCAAGCATGCTCAGCTCTTCCAACTTCTTGCTTGCTTCTTCAATGGCCAGTACTTGAGGAGGACTCTGTTCTGCCTTTGATCCCGGTCTGTGTGTTCCTGAATCTGGCACCAGAATCCAGCTCCTGAACACAGTTCCTGTCTGCTGCTGGGCCCAGTCTGGGACTTTCCTGGTGCCTGCTCCACAGCATCAGTGGTGATGGTGATGTAATTGCCACTGGGATGCTGGGTTCAATACTGGTTTTGTATAGATTTGTATATTTTTCATTGTTACTATTTTCGTTTTCATTCAAGCTGTTCTAGTTTCCTTTTCTAATCGCTCAGTCTCTCTCCCTTATTCCCTTCCTCTTCCCTTTGGGGAGGGAGGGGGATTAACAGAGAGCAGCTGTTATTGGCCTAGCAGGCTGCCTTCACCCTAAAACATGACAATCCCAAACTCAAATGAAAGCTCAATAACCGAAGGAGAGACCTTAAATTTTCTGACCCTTCTCTAACTACTTCTGGACTAAATACATCTAAAGACTACAGATTCAACTTCCTGCTGCTTAAAACAACATTTAAAAATAACCAGCTACTGATTTCAGTTATATTTCATTACTGAAGTACCGGCGAGTATTTGCCATTAATTTTGCATAGAAATCAGTGTTACACAGCATCCTAAGAACTTCTCCCTCCACAAGCATTTACTCATCAGAAGCACATGAACTATTTCCTAGTTGCCTTATTTTTCCCAATTCAAGCTTCTGTACCAAACACGACTCAAATAATTAAACTGTGTCATTTTATAATGCAAGAGGCTTAAGTCCTTTAGCATTCTGGAAGTATTATGGCTTGGGCTGGAATCAGCTTAATAGCCCATGAAATTCCAGAATCAATTAAAATATTCTACTATGCAGAACAGAAGGGCAGGACTGGTCTGAACTCTTTTTGTATAATTTCTAAATACTTTCACAGCAAGGACTGCAAAAACAGGACACTTTTTTCAACAGCCTCAAAAATTTTAATGGGTTTCTCTTCCACAGATAAAATTTTGAAGAGCTAACTGGCAATATGGGCAGCTAAGTGAAGGGGCACAAAGGCAGAGCAGATGACTGCATTCACTGTGATAAATGGATTACCTTTTGTGTCAATTAATTGAATTTTTATGTTGACTTCTCAACAGCTGTGACTTACTATCCAAGGCCATCATATTCTTTCAATTTGAAAGAAGGTTCAGAGGGTCATGGTCTACACATTTGAATTCAATCATGAATTTAAATATGTATCCATGATCATTGTGGTTTTGGAACAATAGTTTGATTTATTCATGTACAAGAGCTAGAAATGACAGTCAGACCTCATCTAGGGAAGCATGCTGCTGCAAGCTTGAAGGTGCTGAAATTATGCTTGCTGTATGTATAAATCACAGTTTATGACCACAGACCTTGCAAACTGTTCTCTCTCTCTCAAAAAAAAGTTGAAAACCCTTTGTACATAAAACTCAACATCTGGTTCATAAAAATAAGGCAAATAAACAAGTAACTGAGGACAGAGCAATGCTAAAAATACACCAGGGTATGTTTTGTAAGAAGTGCATGTAAAAAACGATTTGGAAGGTTGGCGAGTAAACCTCTTGGTCATTAAGTGGAATGGAAAAGCATGAAGATATAAAGTGTAGTGAAGAAAATAAGGACAGAAAGGAAGGAAAGATAGAGTGAAGCAGGGGTTAGCATACAGCAAGGAATTTGAAAACCTGTAGAAAAATACCAGTTAAAAGGTGCAGCATTTCTTAAAACTCACATAAATGATCATAGAATCATCTAGGTTGGAGAAGACCTTTAAGATCATCGAGTCCAACCATTAACCCTACTCTACCATAGACCACCACTAAGCCATATCCCCAGGCACCACATCTATCCAGCTTTTAAACACATCCAGAGATAGTAACTCAACCACCTCCCTGGGCAGCCTGTTCAATGCCTGACAGCAACTTCAGTGAAAAAAACGTTCATAAAGAAGAGCTCACAAGCCAAGTGGCACTTTAGCCTATGGATAGTAGAATTGTTTGCAGCACAGAACTATTCGCTGTGAGTAATGGTGGGCAGACTTTCATCTTCAACATCCTCAGAACACTAGAGGTAAAGTCAGCAGGAATATTTATGGCTTAAGAAGGGGGAACAAACAAATTTAAACAAACAAAAACAAAACAAACAAAAAAAATCCCTTTCCTGAATCACAAACACTCCTTAATGATATTCAAGCCAAATATAATTTTTACCAGGTAAAACATGCTTCCTCTGAATAGCCTATGCAAACTTTCCAGAGAAGAATCTTCAGAAAGTATTTTAGACATTGTCTATGCCTTCATTTAGGATTCCAACAAAAGGCACAGTGGTGCACCCTTAGGAGAGATCCAACAATAACAAGCTAGTATCACCTAGGTGAAATTTTATCAGTATCGTTCTCATTTTCCCACCAAATTTTTAATTATGTAGCCTCAGAAGCATTCTTTTTCTGTGATGCTATACAATAAGTTTAAAAGTACACTGTAATCCAAGGTTGGTTATTACTATGCTGATGAAAGTTCATGCTGAACGCAGTGTAAGAAAAACAAACTAAATTAAATACATTCAGGTTATACATATCTCTAAAGTAAATCATAAGGGAAAAATTCAAATAACATCTCTACCTTAAAATTCCCTGTGCCTTCGTCAGCTCTGAAAAAAACAAGAGAAGAGCACAGTCAGTATTGCTAAGGTTAATAGTTATTAACACTCCCAAGCTCTTTATTGTAATAGTGCCTTATTGATTGAGTAGTCTGACATATCAAGCATATTTTCCAAATCAAGCTCTTCCCTTCATTAAACTAACACAAGAAAAAAAAATTAGACTGAACTTACATATTTTTTTCTCCTATCCTTTATTTGGTACTCCATTTTTCTTGTGAATTCAGCTATTTATGAATTTAAAGTTTGTCTACATGAAATGGAAAACAAAACAAAACAGCTTAAAGCCATTTTTAAACACAATGTAACATTAATTTTCATAGGAGTAGGTTGCAATATTAATGCTACTTAAAAATCCATACAGGCAGTACCTAAGAAGTTGCTGACAGAACAAGCACAACCACTGAACAGGCTTTCTGGGCCAGCTGTTGGCCTTCCAGATTTTTTATCACAGAATTAATGCGACTGCTGTCTAGGAACTCAGGAAAGCAGAAGGTGTTTCTCTGGAAAGTGAAATACACACAAAGGTGGCAAAGGCTTCCACAGAAGTTTGCTGTTTTCCACAGTCTGAACATGGGATCTACTACTGAACTTCTATACTCCACACCTCCATCTTGTAGTGCAATGTATAAATGTCTCACTTTAGCCAAATTAATGACATTTCTCTATTATTGCATTGCATTAACAAGTCCATGAGGAAAAGATGCAGTATTTCATTGCATGGGAGACAGTAAAAATCAAACATCACTATAAATGGGCTATATTTCTATTGACCATTTGATTTAGCAAACAAATGTCTTTCTAATGTTTGTGCAGACCACACACCAGCATGGCACTTCAGGTTACTGTAATTGAGTATCTCCACCTCTAAATATATACCAGAAATTTTTCCACTGAAATGAAACTTATTTACTAACAAATAAACATAGAAAAGCTTTTCTACTACAGCTGTCATTTTCTTTGATACTGTTCCACAGCCACAGGTAACTAAATACTCAAAAAATAAGACAGACAGACTTTCCAAGTAAGAATTTGTGATGTCTGGTCCATTATATCCCAAGTTTTCTTTATCCAAAATGCTGCCTTAATCTCTCATTGCCAAGATAAATTCTTTGATTCTGACCTTTAAAGAGGAAAACATATTAACCTTTAAATGTATAAAGTATAAAAGAAAGTCAAGGGTTAAAAAAGTCAATAAAACAAAATGCAAAGAAGATGCTGTTTAGCTATCACCTCTTTTTTGTTAGAAACATTCCATGCTTCCTTCCACGTAAGTAATAAAACCACAGCAGACAGTTTCACATCTTATAGAAGTTCTTTGCACAGCATTACCTGCTTTGCTGCCAAAGCTGTAATGGAAACTTGAAATAGAACTACCAGAAAAACAAATACAACAATGCAGATTCAAAAGTCATCTTGTTTCACAGATGGGTAGATACACGTTTAGTAGTTTTGAGGTCTAAGCTGACTGACATCATCTTGCTTTGAAAATACAAAAGCGTACCTGCCGAGAATCGTAGGAGGATTGAAAGAACCAAAGGACTTTCACAGTGGAGATCTAAACCAAAGTACTTTCACTACAGTGAGTTTAAACCATATCTGCGGCCAAGATGATCCAAGGAAGCTCTCCTACCAACCGTTCCAACCTGAAAGGGACATCCTTAGGTCTAAAATCTAATTCCCATTTTTTAAAGTCATTTTACAGTGAAATTATCATTAATGAAGACATAAGGCTGTTGGTATAAAAGCATGTTCCTATACTCATTCACTCCATATGTTCCCTCTGCCACCTGCTGGGACGGGACAGCACAGCAGTGACTGGTATCCATCCCAGGTCCCAGAACAGGCATCTTTCAAACTCCTATCTAAATGGCAACTCCATGAGATACTTTATTGCCTTGGCTGCGACTGTAACAGCATACACATTCCTAACCAAACATAAATGTAGGGTGAATAGCATTAGATTTACTCTTTTCTACTGAGATTTTAGTCAAAACATTTTAGCTTATGCCTGCATATATCCATTTAAGCACATTTTACCCAATGGGGCAAAAAGTATGCCTGAGCACCAGGTCACTGTCACCCTGTACCAGTTACATCATGTGTTTTACATCACATTCATTACAGGAAAAACAGCCTTTATAAATACAACTATAGACTACAGTTAAATTTCTAGTGTAGAATACACAACGGTCACACACTGAACAGTTGTATAATGTCTTTGCTTTCCTTGCCTGTTAACATCTGGCTCTTGGCCTTACTTCGGACAATCCTGCTCTTTATGCAAAAGTATTAACTTCCTCAGACTAATTTCTTCAACACATGAATGTATTTCCATACCATCCGAACCAGCAGAATGGCATTATAAAGCTTCTTTTAAAAAGAGGAACCTGAGGCAGATCATGTTAAAAGGCAACTAAGAAACTGCAAGTGCCCCATTTGGGACTTTAAAGACTGGATTTGTCTGCAGAACACTCGATGCTACAGTTTTAGTCCTGACTCCTACAGCTTTCAGCTGTTCTTTATGCCTGATTTAGAGAAGTGCCTGAATGCTCACAAGAAAATGAACACTGAAAGTAACTCAAGTATGTGGATTCACAAGGACGTTCTATAGCACAGTCAGGCCCAAGAGGTTTAGCTCTAAGACCTTCTCTTTTTTTCCTGCAGTCCCATTGCTCATCTATGGGATCTAGATAGTCTGGGCCAAGGACAATTCCATGAGTTCCAATAAGGCCAAGTGCTGGGTCCTGCACTTGGGCCACAACAACAAGCACTACAGGCTGAGGGAGGAGTGGCTGGAGAGCTGCCAGGCAGAGAAGGACCTGGGGGTGTTGACTGACAGCCGCCTGAACATGAGCCAGCAGTGTGCCCAGGTGGCCAAGAA
>WTSP01001345.1:43113-55103 GCA_025331215.1 Actenoides lindsayi | reverse complement strand
TGTGGAGTCTCCTTCTCTGGAGACTTTCAAGACCCACCTGGATCTGTTCCTGTGTGGCCTGCCCTGGGTGACCCTGCTCTGGCAGGGGGTTGCACTCCTTGATCTCCAGAGGTCCCTTCCAACCCCTTCCATTCTATGAATCTATGATTCTGTAACTTATTTACATGGGAAAATTAACCTGGGCTAACTGAAGGCTGGAATTTAAAGTGGATTTATTCAGCTGCATTTGCTTCTACGTGGACAGAATTACAGCGATCTTTGTTTGGTTTGTTGTGATTTGTCTCCCAAATGCATTAAGATAAAGTAAATTAAGTCCATTTTTGTCCCAAAGAAATATTTTATATATGCTCATTCATTTTAAAAGTTCTTAGATTAATTTTGCAGAAAA
Organism: Actenoides lindsayi; assembly: GCA_025331215.1. Classification (NCBI taxonomy): domain Eukaryota; kingdom Metazoa; phylum Chordata; class Aves; order Coraciiformes; family Alcedinidae; genus Actenoides; species Actenoides lindsayi. Next base: position 54,715 of record WTSP01001345.1, on the reverse strand, counting down.
TGTCCCTGCATAGACACATCAACATTCCTAATAATATTTGGCTGAAATGCAAGATAATAGCCAAGTCCAGGCTCAAATAAAAGGGATGAATCATCTCTAAATCACATGTTACGATGTAATAGGATAAAGGACAATTGTTTTGCTGGAGAGAGGCTGCTGTGCACGGACCAGCTGTAGGGTCATTCCAGCCTCTGAGACAAGAGTGGGGCAAGTCTGGGGATCAACCCCTGTTCATCTACAGATGGTAACACAGCCAGAGCACGTGTCAGCCCCAGCTCTCCCCACCACACTGAATGTTCACCTGTAACTGCAGCAGTGGCAGCGTTTGATTCATCAGGATTTGTCTCTTGGGAGCCCCAAAATGAGCACAGGATTGAATCAGGACAGATCCAGGGACATGTGAGGGTGAAGAGCCTGATCACCCCCCCGGCTCCAACCTCCTGTCAGGGAGCTGTCAGAACCAGAAGGTCTCCCCTCAGCCTCCTTCTCTCCAGGCTGAACAAGTCCAGGTCCCTCAGCTGCTCCTCACAAGACTTCTCTAGACCCTTCACCAGTTTTGTTGCCCTTCTTAAGACATGCTCCAGCACTTGATCTTTTTAATCTTTACAATTAATACACAGCTTGTCTTTGCCTTTAAAAGATCAGGGGAGAATGATAGGTCTTTATTTTAATTTTTCCCATGTCATCAATTCCCTGCAGCTTGACGTTCTTCATGTGGAAGCATCAGCTGCTGGTGGCTGATGATCTCATCATGAAAAAATAACTGAGTGGTGAAAAATTAACTGGATGCTCCAGGTGAAGGACTGAGCTGGGAATTAGGCTTCCATGCATTACCTGCTGGCATCTTTGTAGGTAAGGCCTGACAAAGACTAAATCCAGAATAATCCTGGTGTGGCTCAAGGATTTACAGTAGGGAAAGCCCAGCAGGAAGTGAGGAAAGTGCCACCCAGAAGATAGTTGTGAAGACAGGTCCTGCTCCCAGGTGGAGACCAGCACTGCCAGGGCTGGCACATCTCTACAGGGAGCACACGCTCGCTCCAAGTGCTGGCTGACACTTCAGCCTGCAGGCACTTTAAATAGGACCATCCTGGATGCCTCTTACAAGTTTTATTCATTTTAAAAGCTTTTTGATCTCTTCCAGTTAAGCTTTTATTACTGTTCTTCATTTGCAGCCCATAGAACGATTAAAACCAGTTCAGAGGAAGAAGCTTTTTATTCCTCACCAGCCCTGCCCTGTCTTTTCTGGGGATCACCGTTCTTCACTTGGCACATCCATGAGATCATGACGTGTAGCAACATCCACCGAATCGCGTTCCATCGCCTGTGGCAAGGTGCCAAACACAGGAAAATACGACTTTAAGGTTGTGCAGTTGATCTTTTCAGCTTTTACAGTTTCTAGCTGGAGGGGAAAAAGAAAAAAAAGAAAAGGAAAAAAAAAAAAAAGAGACCAGCTGGTGCAATTACTCTTGGTTTCAGTTGCCAATTACGCGAGAGGCAGATGCATGGATATATTTTATACCCTTCCTACTCAGCGTGGAAGCCTCTGCCACCTTCATCTTACAACAGCGAGAAGTGGCCAAAAGGTGTCACGGGTTGGGGTTCTCTTTAGTTGCTCCATTTAAAATTCAGAATTACTTTAAAAGGGTCGGATATTTCCATCGGTGCCCAGTGGCTCTGACATTTGTCTTTCTCTTTGCATCTTCTTACGATCAGCCCTGTGTTTGTCAGCTCTACAGAAGGTGACTGCAGTGTGTTGTAGCTCAGCAAGAGCCACGTGGAAGAACGTGCCCATGCACAACACGACGGTCACTCCTGTGTGTCTTGGAGGTGGGTTGATATTTGGCTTGCTGGCTTGATCCACCAAGCTGATCTTCAAAGAGTTCATCTGGCCTGAGGGCTACAAACTACATCCAACAACCTTCTAGATTCCTAAACAAGCCACTTGCTGCCCAAGGGGCTGGAGAACTGAGATGCTGCTGTACTTCTGTAAGGACCCCCCCACCAGGTCTCCCAGTTCTTGGCAATGACATGGCTACTGCATCAAAGGGCAACAGTTCCCATCACCTGCATACAGGAAACTGGAAAATAAGATTTTTAAATGACTTTTTTTTTAAAAAGCAGGTGCAATTTACAGTTATCTCCATGAGACTGAGCTACCAAGCTACTTCTAAATCTGATATATGCTGCCCTTCCTGGAAATGATATTTCCCATAATTGGGGATGCTTGAGGCTCTCACATCACTCTTTGGACATGAAAGGGTCCCTGCTGGAGGACCAATGGACGTCCACCACCCCTCCATCTTCCTTATTAAGGTTAGAAAGTAAAATATGAACAGCAAGACAAATCTCAAGCGTGATTTCTACAGTGGCTCACCTGGGATTCAGAAATCTTACCCTCTCTTCTCCAGCTGCCGTAAGATCTCTTGACACGGAGTCACAACTCTAGGTTTCTCTAGGTTTCACCTCAGTCCAACAACAACGGCAATACAGAGAAAACCGAACAAGCTGAGAAATGTGCTGAGCAAATGCAGGGGAAATATTTTATTTTTTTTTTTACAGAAAGTCTTGCAGAGCTCTTTTCAAGTGCATTTACTGAAATTTCCCCAGAGCCTTCCTAATGTAAGTACCGTTGGAAAGATCCTAACGAAGAGAAACAGCTCCTGCTGAGTGATAGTCCATAGCGTTATTAGCGGAGATCAAAGAGAATAAAACAATTACTGTAATTTCCAAGAAACAGTTTTTTTCCAGGGGCACAGGAGATGAGGGCTATGAAAATGGGCCCATGTGTGCTTAAGTAATGGGTATGGATTCTGGTCTTGCATTTTTTTTACTGGCAGAGGGAGTCACCTCCTTTTCTGGGATATACAAACGTAAATACAATGCAACTTTTTTTTGGCTCTTCCAGTTTCAAGAAGTCCTGGACAGAATTAATGCTCTTTCTCAGCTCTGGAGCTGACTTATAGGAGGTGGAAGAGAGGGAGATGTTCCATCTCTTCCCTTTTACCACTTGGATGTCAATGAGAGCTTAAACTCCTGGTTGAAAGTGATGTTCAAGGCAAGGACAGAAAGCAACCACTACCTCTGGCTTTGCTCTATCAAGAGGGGAGAATGGGAAAGGAGAGGGTGTTTCAGCCCTTGACTGCCATTTATTCCATCTCTAAAATAAAATGCATTTTAAAATCCTGGTGCTGAAACCTCTATTAAAAAGAGCACTAAACTATGGCAGAAGAGTGTCTGGGAGGTAGGGCTTTTTGGATTAACCTAGCTGATTTTTTAAATTTATTTTTTACTGCAAATGAACTCTCACTGGCTTTCTTTAAAGGTCACCTCTTTTTAAAAACTACTGTGCTGGGAAAATGCTTTTAAGTTTCATCTGCTTTGTGTGTGTGCATTTTCTAAGCCCTGGGTTTATTTCTTATTGGAAAATGGTCTTGGATCATCTCTGAGTTGGAAATTTTATTTATCAGGTGCATGCTGGAAAGAGGATTTGTTTAACTCCTTAGATTCTCTTTTTACTGGATGCTCAGCACCATGTCATTGGGTCTCAAACTGTTGTAACTTTTATTCCCTCTACCACTCATCCTCTGCCAGCATCTCATCACGGGCCCTGAAGGTCCCTGTCTCATCTGCTCGTGTCTCTGCCTTGATGCACAAAAGAGGTTAAAAGGGTTCTCTCAGTTCTGCTTGATTACTAAGGAGCTGTTACTTCTTCCTCCTGCCACTGTCACTAACAGCAGCTCCAGAAGGAGAGGCTGTTTTTCCTGCAACACCCTCCATGGTTGGTGGAGAGGTCTGGAGGTGTCTGAGACACAGACATTTTCTCATCTTGTGCTCCTGGCTATAATCAATCCGTAGCCTGTGGATGTTCATGGGCAAAGTAAAGCTTTCAGAAATGTTATAGCAAATCCAAAATGTTATGACATCCTTCTACACCTCAGTATCTCTCTCAAGAAAAAACTCTGTGCTGACAAATAGCACCGAAAGGGAACAGTCCTGTAGGGATGTACCAACTCAGTTTGCAACCTTAAATCCTTATTAGGGATTAGCTCTCTGGTGAAAACCTGTTGCCTGAGGATTACCAATGGACAAATAGATTTTGAAAGGGTGCCCAAGTCAGCTCGTATTATCCAGACTTGGTCCATACTCAGCTAAAACCTAAAGCAGTAAATCTCATGAGTTTTAGGTGGCTGAGGAAGAAGCACAGCAGGGCAAAAGCCCACATGGAATAAATCAGTTACTCTTTCTCCTAGGAGATCACCAGATGCTCCAAACCCATTTGCCTGATACTCTAGAACCAGAATCTTCGGCAAGGCTGAGCGTTGCTCCCCTCCTTATGCTCCTGTGCAAAATTCCCTTAAAAAACCCCCCTGTAACAAGTGGCTTCCCTGAACGTATTACACAAATTACATTATTATTGATTACAAAGCAGCATCAGCTCAAAAGGACACTCCCATGACACTCTGTATGCGAGTATGTCACGTAACTCTGTTACATTTATCAACTTCCATCTTCAAACTAGTTAGATTTTTGCTTCATTAATCACATGAAAAGGCTGCTCCTGAACCTCACGCCTCTGATGGTTAGAATTACACTTCTGATTTCCTTCTTCGTTTATTTATAGCCAGTTGATTCACGTTGCCACATAAGTAATACTAGAAATATAAAAAGAAAATAAATGGTATTTAGCAATCTGTCTAGACTGAGGACAGAGAACGAGTCAAAAATCCCTATTTTTATTGTTAGCTAAGCTTCTGATGGTATGTTTTAGGAACAGGATTTTGCATTTCAAGAGCAGATGAGCAGACGATAGAGATGTTAATTTACTGAATTTATACTTCTCGGTGAGTCGGGTCTTGCAGAAGGCCAGGCTCTCCTTCCAAGGCTCAGCTTACTGGGCTAGCTGGTGAGTGCCTGGGCTCTGGGACTTCCTGTCCAAGCAAGCCAACCCTCTTGCCATCTCTGCTGGCTTGGACACTAGCATCTCCAAGGCATCAAATTTCCATCTTATCAATATTCTTCATAGCACGAGTAGAAATCAAAAAGCCACAGATGTCATCCAAAGGTATCTGGACCTTTACCTGCTGTTTTGCCTTTGAGAAGCCAGAAGTTGCCATAGGTGAGGCTTTATTCCTATGCTGATAAGAAGATATCAGCTCTTATGCTCTGGATTGTACAGCAATAAAATCCTTCTTCCTTGCAAAATAAAGCTCGTGTTAAAGCCAAATTCCAGATGCACAGAAAATCCTTCTGCTCTCTCCAGGGGATATGGTGCATCCCAGCAACTTCAAAAGACTACATCTGAAACTATTTCATCTTCAGAAAAATCTGCCTTCCACAAGAATATGTCTGTTTGCAGCTAGGAGGAGATAGTTATTTGTTAGTGTTTCCTAGCAATGATGTGAGTTAGAAACGTTGAAGAGTTTTATTCCATTTTGTTATTCTTATGTTGAGAAGATGTACCAGCAAAGACTTCCTCTGTGCATGATTTTGGGAGGCATATGATCTTCACAGGGAAGTGCTGGCCCTTTACACTGCTGGGAGTAACCATCTGTGCTGCTTGGCCATAGGATCATAGAATAGCTTTGGCTGGAAGAGACCTTCAAGATCATCAAGTCCAACCTTATTCCCAGCCCCATCAAAACCACTAAACCCTGTCCCTAAGCACAACATCTACCCAGCTCTTAAACACTTCCAGGGATGGTGACTCCACCACCTCCCTGGGCAGCCCATTCCAACGCCTGATGACCCTTTCATTATAGAAATGCTTCCTGATATCTAGCCTGAACCTCCCCTGGGTCAACCTCGGGCCATTTCCTCTTGTTGTGTCACTTGTCACCAGGGAGAACAGACCAACTCCCACCTCGCTACACCTGCCCTTCAGGTAGTTGTAGAGAGCAATAAGGTCTCCCCTCAGCCTTCTCTTCTCAAGGCTAAACCATCCCAGATCCCTCAGCCTCTCCTTAGAAGGGACATGCTCCAAACCTTTCCCTAGCTTGGTAGCTCAAGGTGGGCCAGATCTCCTTGCAGAGCTCGGCCAGGTGGCTCAGCTGCAGCTTGGGACACACACGTGCTCATGGGCCGTTTTGGACTCCTGGAGAGCACATGAGGGCTGAAGGTGGCTGCTGTGCTGCAGGGTCATGCTGCAGGTGGCAGAGGCTTAGGAAATCCAATTTTTTTCCATGCCAGGCTTGTCCTTCTGCTTGGATTGCCTTAGCACCATCGCTGTTGCTTAAAACCTCTAATGCTTTGCTCCCGCGTCTAGCCAGCTGGCTTTCCACCTACCCAGTGTGCCACGTTCGTGTTTATCTGGGCTCTGCACCTCCCTTTTGGCTCGTCATTGTTGCATGGAAGGAGGCAGGGAATGGTTGCCAGGGCTGAGAGTGCAGCCAGCACCCACCTCCCCTTGGGCCTCGGGGGTGGGAGCTCTGCAGGGTCTCACACACGGCCAAGGGCTCATCCCCATCGCTGGTGGTACCGCGGTCACTCGCCTCGCAGGCAGGAGTCTCAAAGCTGGCCCCCAGCTGCTGGGAAGGCTGGAGCATCTCACAGACACTGCCTTTTTCCCCCCTTGGCGCCTGTACGTATCTATAATACAGCACATGCTTCGTTTGATAACGAGAGACATCAAAAGCTGTATATTGATTTATCGCCTACAGAAGTGCGCTCTGTAACACGGCTGCAAGATCCCACTGAATCTGCTAAGTCAATAGCTCCAGCCCCTTCGCAGCGAGCAAACGGAGAGGGCTGTCAGTGAATAACAGCCCTGACCTCCAGTCTCTACGAGGCCGACCAGCCAGTTAATCCAGTAATCTGTCTGAGCATCTGGAAGGCAGCGCACCCCCAGCCTGAGCCTGGACCTACTAGTAAAAAAAAAAAGTGAAGAGAAAGAAAAGCAAACAAATCTTAAGGCTGACTGAAGGAGGGGAGGAGAGGGAAGGATAGTGAGCCGACAAAGGCAGCGCAGGCTCGTTTCCAGTCCCTGGCTGCGTGATGCCTTCAGCTTGCAAAAGAGGTTTGGGGCTTTATTTGTTCCACCAGGATCAGCTGGGCTTTGTGAGCGCTCGCTCATGGTTTTGTCTTCTGCGTTGCTCAGTGCTCAGGGGAAAGGAAAGCTTCTTGCAGTGACCTCAGCCTGAATTGCTTTTCGCCTCCGCAGAGCAGTCCCTGACCCTTCCCTGCCCAGCCAAGGGCACTGGTGCAGCTCCCACCCATTCTGGGACCTCGCAGCGCTTGGGCAGCCACGCAACTGCAGCTGATCTGGGAATTCTGCTTTTGTACCCTATTCTCAGTCACTTTATTACTTTACCAGACTCTAACTAATCAGCTTGAAATTTCCTCTGGAACATTTAAATTAAAAAAAAAAAAAGGAGGAAAGAAAGCGGCGAAAATATTCCAGCTGCTCAAAAGAGAAGAGAGGTTAAAAAATACATTATTTTCCTCATTTTAACTGTGAACACTATCAGCCCAGCTTTCAAATCCCAGTGTGAGGCTCAGAGGGGGTCAAGGATTTGCTATTCTCCCCGCTGTGTCGGGACAGAGCATGAGCTGCTGGCAGACAGCTCCGCACCGGGCTGGAGCAGTCCCAGCAGGACTGGCAGCGGTCGATTTTACTCTTTTCAGTTGCACCCTTCCAAAAAGTCGTCGCTGGGACACAAATAGACACCTCTGCCACTGCACTGCACATTAAAGCACTCGGCGTGTGTGTGGGAAACCACCTTTTTGGGGCAGCTTCCAACGGGATGCTTGGAAATTGTGGAATAGCTGCTCTCACCTCTTCAGAAAGCCATCTGCTGAGCATACACTGATGTGAGCTGGTGAATTTAATATCCTAGATTTTATTAAAAATCCAGGCAGTGTATGGAGTTGGATAGAAGCTGTTAACAGCATGAATGGACTTTTGGTAGCAGACAGAGCCCAGCTGCTTTGAGGGAGACCCACTCCGTGTGCTGGGCATCAAACTTATATTATTTTGATTTTGAATTAGGGTGCTTTTTTTAATTAAAGGTCCCGACTTTATAATCCAATCAATCTAGATAAATAACAACCCTCTCCTGCAGATAAAGTCGGAGGCTTATCGCTGCCCAGCAGCCATATTTTAAAGACTATCCATAAAATTACCCAGCAAATCAGCTTACATAGCATCTGGTCGCTGCAGCTACGTGCAGGCAGAGCTCTGCGCTTGTGCTGACAGCCGCACTTCAGCGACACCGTCCCACCCCGGGCACATCTCCTACCCAGCCCTTCTCCTCTTACCCCCATAACCAGGTTTCTGCTGCCTCAGCACTCTTATCCCCTCGGCTACTCATCCCGTTCATCCCACGAAACCTCTAGCTGAGAGTTATTGTAATTATAAGGGGGAGGTTACAGTGCTGGAGGATGAAATGTAATGCAATTAGTAGACCGTTTTACCCCATTCTTCACCTTTTCCTGCCAAATAGCTTTGTTCTAATGAAGGGTATCAAACAGCCATTTCATTGTGATTTAATTGAGCGGCTGCTTGACATCGAGGAACGGTTATGGGAATGCTTTTCAGGGATCAGTGGAAAACTCAGCGTTCTGGATTCGCGTATCTACCTGTAAGGGATGAATCGTGCCAGTCCTCACTCTAATGCCGCCTTGTTTGCGTGAGCCTTGCTCAGCTCAGCCTCCCTCCAGCCTCTGGAAAAGCCCAGAGCCCACTGCAAAAGCAACGCAGGGGGATGTGACACATAAACTGGTGAAAGGCCAGGAGAACAAGTCTTATGAGAAGCGGCTGAGGCAACTGGGGCTGTTTAGTCTGAAGAAAAGGAGGCTCAGGGGAGAACTCGCTCTCTACAACTACCTGAAAGGACATTGTAAAGAGTGAGAAGGTCTCCCCTGAGCACCTAACTCTCTACAACTGCCTGAAAGGATGTTGTAGAGAGGTAGGTGCTGGTCTCTTCTCACAAGTAGCTAGTGATAGAACAAGAGGGAATGGCCTCAAGCAGCACCAAGGGAGGTTTAAACCGGACAATAGGAGAATTTTTGTCACCAAAAGTGTTGTCAGGTGTTGGAACAGGCTGCCCAGGGAGGTGGCTGAGTCACCATCCCTGGAGGCGTTTACAAGACATATAGATGTGGTGCTTGGGGATATAGCTTAGTGGTGGTCTTGGTAGAGTAGGGTTAATGGTTGGACTCGATGATCTTAAAAGTCTTTTCCACCCTGAATGACTCTATGATTCTATGGTTGGGGTCCATGGGTGCAGAGGAGCAGTCAGGATAGGAGCAACAGTGCTGAGAGGTGCCCAATAGAATGCAAAGCACTTAGGACTGATCCCAAACCTCATTTCCACTCTTGCACGTGAGGAACCCTTTCCCCACAGCTCGCAAAACTGCGTTTTCTCGGGACAGCTTGGCAATGAATTTGGCAGAGATGAAAGCCAGGGCACGTCCCTGGCTGTGGCAGGGCTTGAGTGCAAAGCTCCAGAGGGGATCCGTGGAGCTGAGACAAAAAAGCCTGTGCAGACCTATCGGAGCTAAACTCGCCCCCAGATAGCACCACTGTCTCATTTCCTGGAATATATTACCTAGACGTAGCTGACAAAAATAAACAGAGGAAAAAAGACCATTCTGTAATGCAATCAAGCCTCAATTGCCCATTTGTTTTTGTCCTTTAAAAGAGCTAATAACGCGGTAATTGGTGGAGATATCTCCAGGGCTCCATAAGTGAAAGCAAGAGAGAGATTTTTCCCACCATGAAAGAGAGAGGTATGTTTTTCTAAAGAAGAGAGGGAGGTATTACCGAAATTAAAGGAATCCATATAGATTTCTACTTGATGCCCAAACCAGTGAAACCATGTTCCTTTGAGGGCTGGATTTTAATGGCTCAGAGATTTTTGGTGTGATTGTGGTAGAAAAGCATCCCTGGAATTTGCTTCTTGGCGAGGAAAGGTCCAGACCCACTGGAGCTTATTGAGGGTCAAAAATATATAGAAAAAAATGTCTCCACTGTGGCTATTCCTGCTTACATGGTATCTTGCTTTGCCCCATGACACTCCAAAGTGGCAAGCACTGGTTTTATGTCCCAAACCCTGTCAAGCCAAGAGCCAACCCAGTGGAGAATATTCAACTGAAGCACATTTTGCCTTTTAAAATAATGTCCCTTGTCCTCCCTACTCCTGTCATCAAATCTGCATTCAAATTCACCACTTTAATAACCAGCCATTGTCACCTAAAAGGCACACAAAATTTTGGGCCACAAACAGCAAAATTGCTTTCATCTTTCACAAAATGCCCAGAGCAGACTCTAATTTTTTGCAATATATGAGTTCATTTACTCAACCTTATTTTATTTTTTTTTTAATTGTCACATCTCTAGCTGGGGTCCAAAACCATAGAAATAGCCTGAAAAACAGGTCCTAATGTCCAGTTCTTGCATTGGTTGGGGACTGACTTGGAGCAGCTTCTTTTGGCTCTGCCAGACCGAAGGACTCCAAGGGAAAAGCAAACACACTGTAGATGCCTGGGGACTTCCAGGCTCATCAGGAGCACGCATGGGCTTGCACCACTGGGCTCTGGGGTCCACAGCACCCTTTCCATGTTGCAAGGTCCAAGAGGGTGGTGTGATCATTTGTGGAGAAAGGTGGGAGTGCAAAGGGCCAGCACCCTGGGCTCTCCCTGAACCCTCCTCCACTCTATGGTCTTGCAGTGCCAGGAAGATCCCAAAGTACATGGGAAGCATAAACTTCTAATGATCCATTATCTTATACATCAATTAATATTATTTAGAGCCCGATCTATGCTGCTTTTATCCTTTGCAAAGTACTTATGGTTTCATCAGGATCCAGGAGCTACAGAACAGTAAATTATCATTTTGTTGAAATGATTGGCTTTATCCTAAAGCAAGTTCTTCAAGAACAGGCTTTAAAGGTTAAACTCTGTGCCAGGGTAATATGTACATCACATTCCCGGGTGCCTTTTGTGTTTAAAAATCGACAGTTTCCATCTGTGAAAAGAGGAATTTAGACATGCTGATACTCTGACATTTAAATGTGAGCAGTGGAAGATAAACACAGTCTGACATAAAGTAAATGGGGTGATATTAGGGAAAGTTAAATTTCAAGTACTCGTGCTCCTGCTGGGGTGTTGTGTACCGGGAGGAGCAGTACCGTGCATTTACACCCTCAACGTCTCTGGAGTTTCTTACAGCAGGTCGGCACAACGCGCCCGTGAACGATCTTTTCGAAGCAAAGGGCCAACGTTGGCCGTGAGCTCGTTCCAAACCTTTTCTGGTTAGCGAGGAGTCTTACATCACTGCTTTGCAGCTAGCCAAGCGAGGCTCGGAAGAGATTTAGGATGCAGGTCTCCCTCACCATCTCGGCTGCAAATAGTTTGACAGTAGCATCCTGGCTTGGATCAGCACTGATGTGGCCAGCAGGGCTAGGGCAGGGATCATCCTCCTGGACTGGGCACTGGGAAGGCCATCCCTTGAATCTTGGGATCAGTTTTGGACCCCTCTCTCCCAGAAAGATATTGAAGGGCTGGAGTGTGTCTAGAGAAGGATGGCTGAGCTGGGGAAGGGGCTGGAGCACAAGGGTGGTGAGGAGCAGCTGAGGGACCTGGGCTTGTTCAGCCTGGAGAGAAG
>WTSP01001345.1:29049-42211 GCA_025331215.1 Actenoides lindsayi | reverse complement strand
CTTCCTCTTTTTTTTTTATTTTTTTATTTTTTTTCCCCTGGCCGCTTTTGAAGGGGTCTAGAACAAATCTAACGGTTTAATGAGATATGTGACAACGTGAGACATGAAAGAGATTTTTAGTGACTTTCATTACCCAAACTCAATTAGAGGAGAGTAATCAGCAAGTCCCCTGCCGTGACAAGTGCAGGATGAAACCTTGGCAAGATGGGACAGATGCAAGAAGAGAGATTCATTGCCAAACAAGCACAGAGATATTCACTGTACCCCCCACAGCACCCAGTGAAGGCCAAAACGTAGAGATGCAGCTTTTGCGACTTGTCTCTGTTGTTTTCTTCCTCTAAGCTGGATAATGAAACATGAATAGTCCCTCAATCCATTCTTTTACAAACTATTAATTTAAAGTCAGATCAAGTCCTTTGTTTTCCTCTTTCTTGGGAGGGGGGAGGAAAGGAAATAAAGCCTTGTTCAGCTTTGGTTTCCTTTCTCTTTGGCCGACTGTAAGATATTCTTGGGTTTTGCTGCGTGTTGTTCTCTCAGTCCCTGGGACTGACATCGTGCTATTTGTTGCTTGGCACAGGAATTTTGTGAAATCTAGGAAATCCAGGTCTGTTGTGGGGGGTTCACGCGTGCAGTGCTGATCCCAGGCTTCATGCTTGGGGGAGAGGCAGAACATCGGGTGGTTACCTACCCACTCCTCCATTTCTGATCCTGCCAGTGTTACCCAGTGCAAGCTGCTAATGTTGGAAAACATGTTCATTTATCCAACCGAGGCCCAGAGGGCACAGAAAAACCCCACTGAGTTGTAGAAAAGGGTGTCACGAGCTGGGGAGGGACTTGTTACAAAGGCTTGTAGTGAGAGAACAAGAGGTAATGGCTTCAAACTGGAGGATGGGAGATTTAGATTAGAAATGAGGAAGAAGTTCTTTGCTCTGAGGATGGTGAGACACTGGCACAGGTTGCCCAGAGAATGTGTGGATGCTCCATCACTAGAAGTGTGCAAGACCAGGTTGGACAGGGCTTGGAGCAGCCTGGTCTAGTGGGAGTTGTCATTGCCCGTGGCAAGGGGGTTGGAACTAGATGGTCTTTAAGGTCTTTAAGGATCTTTAAGGTCCCTTCCAACACAAAACATTCTATGATTCTGTTATTCTATGAATAAGAACATGTATCTAAAGCTCAGATGATCTCAAAAACAACCATTTCCAGCAATTCCATGTCCCCAACTGGCTGGTTCTGTGCTTCTCAAAGGGCTTCTCACATCAAATCCCCTGCAAGGAACTCTAGGCAGATGGTTTCCATCCTCTCCTCTCCTCTCCTCTCCTCTCCTCTCCTCTCCTCTCCTCTCTCCTCTCCCCCGTGACTGTGCCCAGGCTGCAGGACGATGCTCTCCTGGCCTGCACTCAAATACGTGGCTTCTTTCAGCTCTTCTCCATTAGACCAGGCAGGGATGGAGGCCTCTTTCCAGTCCCATCCCCAACGGTGTGGGGGAGCTGCCTGCCAGCTCCTATGCTCCAGTTTCAGCTCTGCTCTCGCAGATGTCCTGCAGCCTCTTGGACAGTGCAGGTCTCGCCATTGCTTTGTTTGGCTATTTGGTGGTTGGAGCTGTGCCTGCTCAGCTGCACACTGGCCTTGGATCCAAGGCTCTGGCTCGTAGCAGGAAGCCTGCCTGGCCTGGCCTGTTTTAACTATTGTTAGCTTGTGTCCTCTCCATCTTCCCTCTGCTGGATTTTAGCAGACAGCCCCCTCTGGAGAAGCAGCCACCAGCCAGCTTTCCTGCCCATCAATCCTTCTAGCGTCAGTCCTTCTAGCATCAATCCTTCTAGCATCAATCCTTCTAGCATCAATCCTTCTAGCCTTCTAGTGCTCTGAAGGATGTGTTGTGACCATCCCACGATACAAGAAGGATTCCCCAACAGTTACCCGTATTTACATCTGACTGAGCCGTGTCCCTTCCTCGTGAGCACCTGGGGAAGGCATCAACCCCCCACCTCCTCCAGACCCACTTCAGGGCTGCTGCAGCCCACTGCCCGCTGTGGAGCACTCTCCCAAACCCAGGGCTGCCCAGGGCTCCGAGGGACAGGGAACACTGTGACAGAGGCAGGACTGAGGGTCATTAGCAAGGGAGAAGCACCACGACAAGGAATGCAACTGGGGGACATCCCCTCCTCTGCCTGTGAAACCGGAGAGCTGAGCTTTGGTAGCCTGTTTTCATTCATTAGACACTCTGAACTCTTCTGCTGTCTGATGATGGCTGGACACAGATGCCTGGCCAGACAGTACAGTCTCCAATTTGTCTCTGGCACACACGTCTCATAAATCTAATTCTCTTTGCAAATAAAGAGCAATACGCTGCTGCTAACAGAGGGAACCAGGTAAAATACTTTGGAGAGGCTTGTGACGAGTGAACTCCCCCGAAGAGCCCAGCCAGCGACGGCTACACGAGCTGGCCCACGCTCAGGTATACCACGGTTTCTCTCATGTTCAAGGATAATCTCCATCTGCAAATTCTTTTAAGGGGGGAACACGTCAGGCCTGAGTCAGTCAGCTTTGCTGGCTTCTGCCGGGTTAGCTCAAGCGCTTTTCCTGAGCGGGAGAGAGCAGAGATCAATTTAGACCTGTCCTTGGGTTGTTGCAGGAGGGCAATAAGACAGCAGCGTGGTGCTGGCCACTGCTTCCGAGGAGCGGAGTGTAATCCCTGCTACAAATCACTGCTGGCCACTGGGCTGGGGAGAGAGAGAACTGTCAGCTGCTGGGAAATAAATGGCTATTACTTTCTGATCCGTTTACATCTGGAGATTCCTTAAATGGTGTAGATTTAATTCTGCCCGAACGAGGAAAGCACATGCAGGTTGCAGGAGAGACAGAGAACTATTAATTTAAAATTCCAGGCGAGACTCTTGCTTTTATTACCCTCATTATATTTTAAAGATATAACTGACAGCACATGCAAATCAGCACCTTAGATTATTAGCAGGGAAAACCCTCCTGCATGTGTAAGTGCACAAACGTGACCTAGCAGCAAGCACACGAAGGATATTGTACATGCTCTCAGACATCCGTGTAAAGGCTTCCAGATCACTGAATTATTTTCATGGGTCTGACTGTAGCTGGAGTTTGGCTGTGCTGTAATTATCCAAGTGATCTCAGGGCTCACTGTTGTCTAAAGCGGTAATTCTGGTGCTCCCTCTGTCCCCATTCTCTTCCCCCATTGCTGCCTGCAGGCTCCTGCCTCTGCCACAGGTCAAACCCTTCAAAAGCCATGAAGTTTTCTGCTAGTTGAGTGAGCTGAACCAGCTCGGTGCAAGATCTCAGGAGCACCAGGGCAGGCGTGTAGGAGGAAGGTGCAAAAGCTTCCCTTGGCAGCAAGGAGATATTAGATCAGCTCAGTCGTGATACTAAACATAGTCTTTCTGTCTCAGTTCTGGGGTTTAATCATCTGTGCAAAAATACAGCCCTTTTGAGCCTCTGGCCTGCACCGTGCAGTGCCCTTGCCCACAGGGCATGTAGACTTGTAGGGAAGTGCCAGCCGAAAGCACAAAGACACACGTACACACAGAGGGGGAGATTTAGCCCTGCAGAAGTGCATTACAAAACATCCTGCATTCCCAAGGAAATGGCTTCAACTTTATCCCGTCATGTTCTCCGACAAGATAATTCAGTCATCTTTGCGAGCATGACATCCATCCCAGCACTCACCCAGCATCCTGAGCTCGGCCGACACAGCAGTCTTCCTTCAGGATGTCTAATTCAATAAGGAACAGCACAAAAGAGTGGATGCTACGGAAGAAGATGGGTGTACTCAGCAACACTGACTGATCCAGCAAGACAAAGGGGAGCCTTTTGATGGAAAAGCTGAATGTCAGCTGTGCTATGCAGGTTTCTCAGTAGGAAAAAGAAAAGTTGCTATCATTATTATTAAACACTTTTACTCTAGAACAAATAGTGCTAGAAAAATCTTTTTCCATTTTAAGTTCAATAATAGTCTTACTGCCTTTTGGGCTTTTGAAAATGGCCCTGGTGGATTTACGTTAATAAATGCACATTAATAAATGCACAAAGAACAGCGTACAGAAATAATAGGCAGGATATTCCTCGATACATATCGTGTCTTTTGGAGATGAGGTGCTGAGGGACATGGTTTAGTGCTGACCTGGCGGTGCTGGATTAACGGTTGGACTTGGTGATCTTGAAAGTCTTTCCCAACCTAAATGATTCTGTGACTCCATGATCTTTAAAACATTTTGATAGAAAGGTCTGCACAACGCTGTGGCTGAGGTGCCAGAGGTTAAAAGCTGCAAATGCAAGATGTTGGGTATCCTGGGACAGAAAGGAGACAAATTAGGTACTTAGGTCTTTTGCTAGCACCTGAGGGTTTTTTTGGATAATACAAACAGAGTGCATTTCTATGGCATCTAGCATTCATCTATCTACAGGAAATACTGGGATAAAACTGATGAAATAAAAATCTCCCTGCAAGATATCATTCCAACACGGAATTTCATTAGTTTTCCTGCAGTTAAACAGAGAGCAGCTCCCAAGAGCCTGTCCCTGCATCCCTGCAGGTCGACTACAAGGCAGGCTGCTCCCGCAGAGAGCCCATGCCAGGGGTAGCCATCATGCAGCAGAATATTGGGAGGTAAAATTCCTCACGAATGCCCTTCAGCTCGACTCTGAGCAAGCGCAGCTCACGAAGGCACTGCTGGTGAAGCTGGTGGTTTAGCAGCACGCGCGGCATCCGCTCTCGCTGGCACTGATTGCTGCCCAGCGACGCGGAGCTTGAGAGGCAGCAGGAAATTTATCTCCCCACACCTCATCAAATCAAGTGTAATTCCTGACCCGTTGCCAAACGGGAGCGATAACTGGGGCTGAGTGCTAATGCAGGAGAGTCTTCTCGGAAGCACGTGGGTGGATCGTGAGGTCCTGTCGGCCGCTGTTAGATATGGCTTGATTAAGCCCTTGCATAGAGGAGCAGTGCTGACTGGCTGAGAAAGGGCAGAGCTGTCTCTGTGACACGATGGACATTTTCTGCACGTGGCACATTAAATGCCTGGATCATAGCATCATAGAATAGTAGAATCCTTCAGGTTGGAAAAGACCCTTGGGATCATCGAGTCCAACCATTAACCCTGCTCTACAAAGTTCACCCCTAAACCATGTCCCTCAACACCACATCTAAACCACCTTTAAACACATCCAGGGGTGGTGACTCAACCCCTCCCTGGGCAGCCTGTTCCAGTGTCTGACTTCTCTTTCTGTGAAATTTTTTTCCCTAATGTCCAGTCTAAAGCTCCCTGTTGCATCTTGAATCCATCCCCTTTTGTTCTATCCCTAATTACCTGTGAGAAGAGACCAGCACCAACCTCTCTGCAGTGTCCTTTCAGGCAGTTGTAGAGAATGATGAGGTCTCCCCTTAGCCTCCTCTTCCTCAAACTAATATTAATTAGCTGTATCATGCCTTAAAATTGCCAAACACAGGCCATTTGGGTCCTGTTGGCTAATTTCCCCTGGGCTTTGTGATCTAGAAGGATTTGGTACTTTTCCTTTCACAGCCACTCCAAAACATCTCTCTCCTATTGTCCAGAGCTTTCCCCAGAAGCCTTAAGGTGAGGGAGGGTCCGTAACAACCCCTTTCAAATACTCCCAAGGCCAGTCTGTAAGTTCTCTGCTTCCTTTATTCCTGAAAGGGCCCGAAGACAGTCGATCCATCACAGCTTTTGCATCCAGAGACTGAAAAGCACTTTGCAAGACCACTCTGGATAATGGGGAAGAGAGAAAACTTCATCTACCAAGACAGCTGTGCTTTAGCTGCAATGAAACCCCTCCTTTCAAAACACAGCTTGCCCACCTCTTTGTGATGAATCGCAGGACATCGAGCCAAGGTGATTATTTACAGTGCAGTGTAACGTGGCTGGCTCTTTGCAAAGCCGGCGGGCAACGTTTGGAGATTTTCCAAAAGAGATGAATCCTTTTAAAAGGAATGCTGTGTATGTACAGGGGGGCATGGACCATACTCATATATACTTACAAAAACTAGCTAGTGCGTTGCCCTGAGCTCGGCTTTCCCTCGCTGCCCTGAAGCTCTTGCCAAGAGACTTGCTAAATAGCACTGAATTCATTCTCTAGCTATTCCCTGTAGGAACTAGAGGGATGGAAAGACAGTATTGCAAGGTAATCTCACCTAGTTGGTTGAGTCTTACCTGGCAAGCTCTCAAAGCTAGTCAAGATACAATGAACGCGTGGAAAACATTGGCAGACTATTGTGCATTTCCCTCTTTTGCAGGAGTACAATGGCAGGTCAGTACGACTTCCTTCCTCATGCCTAGCAATCCTTCCCCCTGATTGCAGTAGGAGCCTTCCTAGCAAACCCTAAGGAATAAACATGTGTCCCCATCTCAGGTTTTAGAGGATGGCAGAACATATGGGGTCCCATTAAGAAGGTCATATTCTAGCTTCAGCGTTGCCAAGAAATCCAGGTGATATTTGTTTGCACCTTGACTTTTGGCTTTTGGATGGAAAGAGCAAATACGGTCCTTTGAAAACAGTTGGCATTTTTATCTGTCACCTCTACAAGCAGATTTAGCGTTTGGCAAAAATACAGGACAAAATACTTATTACAAAGGTCAGGTAAAGTCAGTTTTTCCTTGTCGATGTGGATGGAGACGTGCACATCTGAGGGAGCGGAGAAACTGTGGGTTTAAGGGGCCAGGTGGATTTTGAATGTGGTTTTGTTTCTGCTTCTGCTAATTCTGCTAATTCACTGTCCTTTTGGGACATGTTTTTTGTATTTTCTCCCTTATCTTTCCTATTTAGATAATAAAATCTCCAGGGAAGGGATTGCTTGGCCTCGTGCATACTCCATACCCATCACTCACCTGAACTTCTTGGTGATTACTGTGGATCAGATCTGCAGAGCTGCGTCTGCAGCAAGCTGCTGGGGGTTGTACAGCACTGAGCACAAGGGTCCTGCTTCTTGCTGATGTACCCAGGAACCAGAACTGTGCAACAAATAAGACTGTTTTTAATCTGGATTTTCAGAGGTCTGGATTTGACAGTGCTTTGCTCCATCTCCACAGTAATGGAACAACAAACGCTAGCAGAGTATCTCAGAGTCCTCGTTTGCATAAAATTTAGATGTTTCTTCTTCCTTCCCTGTGAAAACTTCAGTGAAGAGGGAAATCTCTGTACCCAAGGAAGCTTAGCTGGGACTGCTTTGAGCTATTCCAGCACTCGTGGTATCACAGTCACAATTAATTGATATGTGTGTGCATTATCTCCTACCAGGCTGGCTGGAAGAACACTTTCTAGCTTGGTGTGTATTTCTGCTCCATTTGCAGTGGCTTCCAACCTCACATTGCTTCTCTAAATACTACATATACCGGTCTAATTTATTTACAGGTAGTTCATGTGCCAAACTGATGGAAGGTGATGGTGTGGCCTGGTAAAACCAGCGGAGAATCTAGTTCTCCTAGCAGGCAATTAATTACCCATGCCAGACCAGCACCAAAAAGTGGGTATCCTTTTTATACAGATGCAGCATTTAGACCTTAAAATAATAGCTACTTTTATAAAAGCAGTGAATTGAGTTAGATGATTGACTGGATCAGACTGATAAGTGATAGATGATGGTACACAGATTTGGCAGAGCATCCCCGATTTCTCTTTCACAGCTCTAAATGTCACTGTAAATTGTTTTTAACATAAATTTGAACCTCTGAATCTGGCAATGGGTAATAAATCAGCTTGAATCCGTCAGCAACTGGCCTTCTGTGTGCATTCTGGCACAATTTTTGTGCCACTCTGGTTTGAATATAGCTACCACTCTGTGAAATCCAGAAGGGAATGCAGACACGATAGAGAAAGGGCAGCATTTAAGTGACTCAGATACAAATAGGAGAAAAAAACCACAACATGTAAGTGGCAAGAAACAGGCGTTAAAAGGTGCCAAGAAGATATGGTCACCAATGATCTCTTAGGATATTGTTGATTGAGAAAGAGAAAAGTTTGGAAACTGTTTTGATTCCAAGTTTTTGGCCCCTCCTCTTGCCCACATGTTTTTTCCTCCAACATGGATGCAGTAAAGGCAGGTGCTGTACAGTGTGATTTCACAAATCCCTCACTCCCAGCCTTGTGACACATCCCAGAGTCAGAAGCGTGGTGCACACCTCTCAATATCAGCCCTGTCCCAGTGCGAACTGCCTTCACTGGTTTCCTGCTGTGGAAAAACATCCTCCAGTGTATGTGGAAAGTCATGTCCCAGGAGGTGGCATCTGCCTTCGTTAGGACTTGTCCGGTAGAGCCATGGTACCCCAGATGGGTTTTGCTCACCCGCTGTAGGTGAAGCCTGCACAAGGCTCCTTCCAGAGTGCTTGCAGAGAGAAGGAGGTCCATGGAGTAATTAATTTGGCCCTAGAAGGTGTCCAAGGCTGGTGGATTGCCTTTCCCTCAGGAGATGTTGATTTTTACTAGCTTCTGTGGAAGCCTGTAGCTAGCTGGCTTAGGTGAGCTGCTGGAGTTACAGATGGCAGAAGCGAGGCAAGAAACCAGCAGGTGACATGAAGTTGGGTCCGTGGGCAGGATTTCTGCACTACACAGGCGCTGACAGATTCAGATACTCGGTGTGAATTTTAAAAGCGCCTCCCCATTCAGCACCTGTCCCTGAGATTTAGTCTCGCCTGGCAGAGACTGCTTTGGAGGATTACTCGTGCTTTTGAAAAACCACAGATCATATGAGGAAAAAAAAAAAAAAAAGAAAAAAAAAAAAAAGGGATCCTTAGGTCTACAGAGATAATTGTTGCTCAAGCTCATACTCGCTATCTGTCCCAGCTTGTTCCAGTGCCTCGGAGTTTTAGGGTAATGCCACGGAAAGGATTACAGACATCCCTTCTCATTACAACAGCGCTAGTCGAATTTCAGTCATCAATCATGCTTGCTCCAGAGTCCCTTTATGCTCTGAAGCTGATTAGCTGTTGAAATAATCCAGCTTTGATGGCAAGCGAGGCTTTGTTAATACCGCAACCGACTGCTTCTCTCCCATCGTCGGCTTTTAATGGATCCCATGCTCCTTTGTTCCTCCTTCTGCCTGTGGAGCTCTCAGAAAGGTCTGGTGACTCACCATATGCTTGGATGCACGTTCTCTGCATCAAAACGAAACCTAAAATGCAAATGCTGCTGGTTGTGTTCTGGCTTTAGGATCTCTTCAAAGTGTAAACACGATCTGAGGGTCTTTCTTCTGCAGCTAGGCGCTGCTCAGGGGTTTATTCTACTCCTCTGGGTGGGAATGTGCCGGGTCCCAGGCAGGCTGGAATGCCTTCGTCTGGTGTCCATCTGTTCCATCTTGCACGAGGAAGGGCTATCTCCAGAGCTGGTCCTCCTCTCTCACGTGGACCCCGGCAGGTTCTGTGCCCACGACCCATGATCATGAGAAGAGGATCAGCAACAACCCCGCTTCAGATGAGGGGGGGATTGGTTTTGGAGATAGCAGTGAGGACACCAGAGAGCTGGAGACACCCAGCTAAAGATGCACCAAACAATTAGCAGCACTAACACGTAGCCGCTCTCCAAGCCTTTTCCCTGCCCACACCCCAAGCAACAAGCAACAAACGAGAGGGATAATACGGAAGGATTAGATCCGCAGCCATTAAAAAAAAATCTTTTTGTCCTACATGAATTCTTTCATCCTCTGGAAGTTGCCTTGCAGATTTTAGATCCAGCAAAATTATTCTTTTTTTTTTTTATTATTATTATTATGCTGGACACTTAGCAATAGATGTCAAATGACTTTAAATGAGCCTAACCCATTGCTGCAGCTGACAAACTTGCCTTCTCCTGGACCTGCCCATCGCTGGACGTGATCTGTTGCAGACCCCAGATTTCATCTGACATGATCAGAACTGGGATCACCCGATGAGCTCCCTTTGAAACTTCACAGGGACCCTACAATAGTTCTGCCTTCCCTTTGTGAGACTCCACAGCGTTCTGGACAGATTGCTGGGTCACAGAGGAGGCTCTGCTGTCACCCTCTGGTATTTGGGGAAGCTGGGTTCTCAGGTGACTGGGGCTTTCTCCAGCAGACCCGGTAGCCACGGTGGGACTCTCCTGGGCTTTAGCTCTGCCGTGCTGCCTGCCCTTGAAGCACTCACCGTGCCTTTAAATCAGTTCCTTCTGAAACTGAATGATGAATGATGTGTTTAGTGAAAATATTTATTAAGAGCCTCAAAACTTTGTCAACATACTTGACAGTGTTTTGGGGAAATAAAACTACCCCGTGATACAATGTCTCGTTTATATGTAAATCGTGAAGAAATTAGGGAAAGCAGAGAACTGCCATTACAAACATTACATAGATAACAAATATTTTGCATATTTGCTTCCCTAAAAACTTTTTTACTCTGTTTCAGCTGGATTTATAAAAATAAACAAGTGTTTTGGGTGTGTAACTTGCTGGCCTGATTCTCAGAGCTCAGCGTGGCTTCAAAATCAGGTTCTTTTCATGTGCATCCAAGTCAGGCAGCAAAAATCATCAGTCTTTGCCTTTAAATATAAGCCTTTGATATTAAATGTCTATTCAAACCTCCCACTGATACCAAGAAGAGTTACGTGTCCATATTCCAGGGTAAAAGAAAGCTCTCATCTACAGTATGTTCTGGTTCTGAAACGAGACATTTTGGCAATGCTAAAAAAAAAAAAGGGGGCTGGGGATTGAGAGATCAAACCAGACCAGCACTTCCTCTGCAGTGGAATGGGAAGGTGCATTTGCAGAGGGGGAAGACTGGGGTGTTCTACCTGAGAAAGACAACCTGGGCAACTCACGAGGCACGAGCTGTGAGGCTCAGAATAGCTCCCAGTGGAGACCAGTGCAATCCATAGGACACAGATAACATACGAAAGCTCTACCTGAGGGGAATAACACCAGGGGGAAAAAACGGCCATAGAAAACATGCTGGGTTTGACAACTGTCACCATCAGTAGCTTTCCAGGCTTGTCTGTCTGAGCAAAACAAACATTTCCAGAGTGGAAAACTCGTAATAGGTTCAGGTTATTGTGCAGGGCGATGCCAGGCTGGGCCATTTTCATTTTCCTTCTCCGATGAAATAGAGTAGAGAACAAGTCTCTGCCAATTTAACTTCATCATAATCCCATTCAGTTCCTCCTAGTACATCTGGGAGGTTGAAGGGCGCAGCCGTCAGTGGGGTGATCTGTTGCCAAGAGCAATTGTCTCTTCGTATCTGGTTCCAAAGGCCAGAAAGGATAAGCAAGGCCCTTAACCGATCGCTGCGGCGTGATGGCTCTGAAGTGAATTTCAGAGATTATAATCACCTTAGGCAAACACTCAAAAACCAGGCCCGCCTGTAACCTCGCGATGCTGTTCTGGCATTGCCTCAAACCGTGGCTTGTTACGGCAGGAGGTCGGTGCAAAGCGCACAGATGAGCCATCCTGCCTCGGCTGTACAAAAGAACCCCTCATCTCTTAAAAATATCCAACAGCCTAGGCTCGAATTGATCGGCTGAGTGACTGCCATCTTCACCAATTAACGGTGTGCTGGGACCAATCCATCTTTGGCAGAAAGCTGCCAGCTTGTTTCAAGTGTTGCTAACACAGAGAGAATCATAGAATGGTAGGGGTTGGAAGGGACCTCTGGAGATCATCGAGTCCAACCCCCCTGCCAGCTCAGGAACACCCAGGGCAGGCCACACAGGAACAGATCCAGATGGGTTTGGAAAGGCTCTAGAGAAGGAGACTCCACAACCTCTCTGGACAGCCTGTTCCAGGCTCTGTCACCCTCACAGTGAAGAAGTTCCTCCTCGTGTTGAGGTGGAACCTTCTATGCTCAAGTTTATACCCATTGTTCCTTGTCCTGTTGCTGGGCACTCCAGAAAAGAGATTGGCCCCTTCCATTGGACACCCACCCTTCAGATATTTATAGCCATTAATAAGGTCCCCATGAGCCATGGTAGAAAGGTGGGGGACACAAATGCACTGTCAGAAGCCACCAGTTCTTTATTGCAGCTGGAGTGTGGAAATAGAAAGGTGGTAATGCCACCTTAGTGCTGTTCTGAAGAGGACAGGAGCAAGAGGAAATGCATCTTATCCTGGGACTTCTTTATAAACCATTAATAAACTGAAAGAGATGTTTTAATAACTGGCAAATTAATGGTATCAAATTAAACCCCAACGTATTCCTGCTTAGTCTTGGAGATCACAAACCATCCCATAAAGATGCAGGAAGCAGCAGAAAGGTGAAAAGCCCTAGAGATGGTTCTGTGGCTATATAAAAGTACACAGATAGCCATCCTCAGTTAACTGTTTATTAAAACACCTCTTCATCACTGATTAACCTGTTATTAACTATTTACAAGCCCCTTTTCTAACACTGGTGCAATCCACGATGATTTGCAATTATCTATCCCTTTGTTATAAGACTTGTGATCTTTCTGAACCCCACATGTGCTATCAGTTACCAAAGCAGATGGCCAAAGCTAAAATGAAAAGTGAAAGATTGCAAAAGCAAGAAACAAACATACTATAGGTGAAGGACAGAGGGAAAGAAAAGATTTACCGCCCGTCTGGGCAAAGTTACCAGACACGGATAATGCAGTTACAGGTGTCAAGGGGTGCAAAGCCCCATAAAGCAGTTATGGTTTCAAACCCTACCCCCTCCAAATCTCCTCTGGCCATGATGGTGGCTGCAGGACAGAGCCCAGACATAGCACCAGGGATCACTCCCTGCGTGAGGAGGAAGATTTCCCACAGATTTGTTACCAGAAACAATCGTCTCACTGAGAGCATCATGACCTGTGTGAAAAAAACCCCAACTTTCCCCATCCAAAGAGCAGTCCTTTCATGATGAAGTAAACCAGAAAGAGTCTAATATTTGCCCAGGGAATGAAAATACTGCACTTAGGTGACCTTGGCCACTGGCTTTCTGCATAAGTGAGTCTCAGTTTCTTCTGAAGGTCAGTAATGGTATTGATTTCCTCATGAAATATTGTTATTCCCTTTACTGATGTAGAACTTGTCCTGAGAAAATACTAGGGCACCCCTATACAAAAGCTGTCAGCCTTATGCTTTTCTAAGCCTTAGATCTTTCTCTTTCTTCTCTTCTCTTCTCTTCTCTTCTCTTCTCTTCTCTTCTCTTCTCTTCTCTTCTCTTCTCTTCTCTTCTCT
>WTSP01001345.1:0-12861 GCA_025331215.1 Actenoides lindsayi | reverse complement strand
CAGCCTCTCTGGGCAGCCTGGCACAGGCTCCCACACCCTCACACCAAACAACTTTCTCCTCCTGGGTTCCAGTTTGTGCCTGTAGCCCTTTGTCCTGTTGCTGGGCACCACTGAGCAGAGTCTGGCCCTGTCCTCTTGCCCCCCAGGGGCCCTTTAGCTCTTGATCAGCACTGATCAGATCCCCCCTCAATCCTCTTGTCTCCAGGCTGAACAGCTCCAGCTTTCTCAGCCATTCCTCATCACACAGATGCTCCAATCCCCTTAGCATCTTTGTAGCCTCTGCTGAACTCTCTCTGGTAGCTCCTTGCCTCCCTTGAACTGGGGAGCCCAGCACTGGGCACAGTACTCCAGAGGTGGCCGGAGTAGAGTTTGCTCATTGCAAACTGAAGCCAGCCCCTGCTTTTCACCAGAACCAGGGATCTGCTGCGTTTGCAGAGTCCCCTGCAGATGCCTTTCCTATCCGTGGCTCTCTCTTCCCCGGGGCTGTTATTCCCAGCTGTAACAGAAGTGGGTCTCTGGAGGAGTTGCTCTCGGTGCTGACAGCTTTCTGGTTAATGGCAGCGACAGCTCAGCCTCCCTGGGTGCGTTGGGAAAGGCTGCACGGGGCTTTCCTCTCCTTCCTCTTAGCTCAGCCTTTAGCTCTGTGGAGATCTATCCATCACAGCAACCACCTGGCAGGTAAATTCAAAACGTGCAAACTCCAGCTCTCCCAGCTAAAAAAGAAATGAGCAACATCAGCACAGCAGAAAGAGTATTGTTGGAGGGATGAGGATAAAATGCAGCAAGGCTTGTAGGGAGAGGCAGCATCATTTATCAGACCATGTACATGCTTGCAGGGGGGAAAGTGGGATGAGCTTTTGGATGAACAACGATTTCTTTAGTCTAAAATCAAAGCAACCATCTCCCAGGCTGAATAGAAGTTGAGACTAACTGCTCTGAGGTTACATGATGTTCATCTGCTAGGCAGTGTGGGAGAAAAGGGGGTTGGTACCTGGAGAGCACCTGAGAAGGGCAGGAATAAAGTGACAAAGCTTCTTTGAACAGAGGCAACGGCTGGTTTTTCACTGTTCTGCTGATGGATTACCCAGAGATGGAAGAATTTACAATTTATTATAACACTAGCAACTCTGCTAGTCCTTGATTTTTAGCAGCCAGCAGAGTTATGAATTTTAATTGGAAGATTTAAATGCAGAAAATATCTACCAAGGTCTTGTTATGCTCTTTGACTTTGGGAAAAAGGATGGAAATCATAGCTCTAAGAGCTCGGATGGTGTGACCCAGGACAGGGCTGTGTGGAGCTCCCAGCCCTGCCTCTGCCTCCGCCTCCAGCGTGGCCAACGAGCCAAAAAGACAAACAGGCAGAGGCTTGGAATGAATATTCCCTCCTAATGCAATTTAAAAAGTTAAACTTTGCAAGCAGAATCCCTGTTTTACCAAGTGGGAATGTGGAACTGAGGGAGGAAGCCAGGCAGAAGAGACTGAAATCCAGGAGGCTGAATTCAGCCTGCCCCTGCCCACCCAGAATCCACAGCCTGGGACTAAGGCTAAAAAATGGGGCTATTCAGAGCTTCAGGTATTTAGAAGCTGACATCCAGTGAGCTCTTGTCAGGCCACAGCAAACTCAAGGGTTGGGTTTGCACTGGAAATAGTAGGAAAAAAGCTTTTTTGGCCATAATGGCTAAAAAGCAAAGGCCACGGCTCGTGCAGAAGAACACAAGGCGGGGATAAACCTCACCAGGATTGATTCCTTATTGGAAAGTCTGGGGCCCAGGAAGGAGAGAGCAGGGCAGTAGGGGAGCTGTGAAGTTTTGGGCCAGACCATCTGAACCCCCTCTTAGACAGAGAGCGTTTGCAGAGCCTTGGAGAGGATTTGTCGGGCGAGCAAAGTGCTCAGCAGAGCTGCTGCTTGCAGCATAGGCTGGTAGCACCCTGAGCCTTTGCCAGCTCCTAAATAGAGGGAAGGGAAATCAGTTTAATCCAAGCTCAGTGTGTATTGGAACATAACCGAACTGAAACAGCTGGAAAGCCCACGAATAAATCAGCAAGGAAAGAAATCTCCTCGTGCCGTGAGCCGTCTGCCGAAACTTCCCACTAAGGAGTTGGAAAAACCTCTTTTTTTTTTTTCCCCCTCTCTCTCTTTGTATCTGTTCTCTTCATTTCCTTTTACACACACAACTGAACTCTGCTGTCTGCTGCCCTCGGGTCCCGGCAGCCTTCCCCCAGAAACTTCAAAGCTGGGGCAGGGAGCACGTGGTAGACTGGGAAGATCCCTCGACTGAAAGATTTTTATTTTTTTTCCAAGCTTGGTAAAAAATTAATTGCAGCCTTGTGCTCGCTGTCTGCAGATGCTTCCTAGAGGCACCGAGGTGGTGTCAGGAGGGTAACAAAGAGGAATTCTTCAGGAAGCTCTAATTTTTGAATTATAGGACCTTGAGGCAATTGGGTATTTATGGAAGGACTCAGGCTTGCAGTGGAGTTAGGGCTTGAAAAGATGGCTTTCCTGGTGGTGTTTCCAGAGGCAGACCCTGGTACCCCACATCAGACCCCCTCCCAGCATGGCTCTCTTACTAGCTCTGTCCCTCTTAAGTATCTTTGGTGGTCCCTGTGTAAAATCTTCACACTCTTCATTGGTTTTTACATGATGGTGACTGGGCAACTGGTGTCCCTTGTGCAGTTCATCGACTCATGTAAGGGTTGGAAGGGACCTTTGGAGATCATCAAGTCCAACCCCCCTGCCAGAGCAGGAACACCCAGAGCAGGCCATGCAGGAACAGCCCCAAGTGGGTCTTGAAAGGCTCTCAGTTGTGTCATTTTGTGTGTATTCTCTGATGTCTACAGTGGGGTTAAGCTCTTGCTGCTTCAGACTCTTTCTCAGCTGGAACACAAGTGCCACGGTTTTTCTCTCAACGCAGCCTGTTTCCATGAAAAGAACATCTAAAGAAGATGCCGTCTCCAATCTTGCTGCCTAATTTGGGTGCAACCGCCCAACAGGTTGAAAAGTTATTAAAAGGAAAGGAATTCTCTTTCTCCATCACGCACAAACACAGGATAATCACGTAAGCCTTGTTTCCTTGGGAAGCCAACTGCAAAAAAACCAACAACAACAACAACAACAAAAAAAATAGCGCTAGCACAGAAACATACTGTAAGATGTAAAAACAGCCCTTCCAGTTGGGGAACGTGAGAAAAGGCACCGGCGAAGTCCCCCGAGCTAGCAAGGTCAGCGCAAGTAGGCTGCAGCTTAGGGAGGGGAGCAGGCCAGCACCTTTCTGCAGGCTGCAAAAGCAGCATGTGAACGTGTGAATGCCTCACTAGCTGCTCTCTCTGAGCTCAAACGGGGGCAAAACCTGCTGTTAATGAACGCTGCACATAGCAGCATAAATCAGTCTGCCGTGGCAAGGGGAGGCTCACAAATGGGTGGTTACGTGCGGAAGTAAAGTGCGAGTGACAGCGAGGGGCTGAGAAGGTGACCCGTGTGAGCTCCCTGTGTTTGTGTAGCTGCCAGTGGCCCTGGGCACACGTCACCTGGGAGATTCCCAGGGGACACCCCAGAGTAAATACGGCCCGGTGCATTTGGACTGCTGGGAAAACAGCACTGGAAAGGACTGCGGGGTTGGCAGAGCCAGTCCAGCCACTCTCCTGCAATTCTTTCATACCCGTGACAGTGTAATTGAAGAGGAGGAAACCCTCCACCTGCCACTCAGCTCCAGTCAGGGTACGGGTGTTGTCTAGATAAAACAAATGAGACAGGGAGCACCGGGCTGGGTACCTCTGCTGGGATGCAGCACGAAGCGATGCTCGTGGGGAGAGCCCAAGAGGTGAGATTCCTCGAGGGAATTGCTACAAGGCACCGAACGTGCCGTGTGACACCGGCTGAACCTCAGCTGGGTTGTCTCACCTGGGCAAGTCGTGCTGAAGCTGAAAGTTTTGACGTGTCGCTCCCTGAATTCCGCCTGCCTCATAATTAATCCCACTGAGAAAAAAAAAAAAACCAACAAAAAAATGACGAGCTGCCTGTCGAGTGGTGAGGTGAAGCTGCCTCAAAGGGAATCCTTCAAACGCTCTGCTCTGGCTTCTTTATTTTCCTTTCATCACTTATTTGGCTATTTCAGGGCTACGCACACACTCTCACACCCACCCCCTCCCAGCATCCTGTTTAAACCCACCCCACGTCCTCCTCAGAATAGGATGACAGAACTCACTGCCTGAGATCAAAGCAAAGGGCAGCTTCTAAACAAGCTGAGATAAGAACAAAAGGGTTCCTCAAATATTTCATCTGTGACTTTGCTTCGTTGTACAAGGGAGCAGGAGGAGCTTTGCTGGAGGTTTTTTGCAGTCCTGAGATCCGGCTCTCAAGGGGAATTTCAGTCTGTAGCAACACACCAAAAGGCAGCCAGGGCCACCTGACTGCTGGGAGCTGATAAGGAGACACCTTTCCTACTGAAAGAGGCACCGAGGAGACACGATTGCTCTCAACAGAAGATGTTGGGAGTAAGTGCCAAGAACCTTGTAAAGAGCGATGACCTGGAAGAAGCTGGTCTTGTACTTTAGGCTAGATGTTAAATGAACGTTTCTCACCGTAGGAAGAGCAAGGCTCTGGGATGGTCTTCACATGGAAATAAGGAGAACAAGGTGCCCGTCTAGTTTTGTAATGGAACTTGGTACATTTATGGCCAGGGATCTGTGAACTGTGTTTGGGCAGAACCTATGATCCAAAGTGGTTATGTCCAACAGTGGGATTATTATACTTGTTGTGTTTCATAGAATCATAGAATGGTAGAGGTTGGAAGGGACCTCTGGAGATCATTGAGTCCACCCCTTTGACAGAGCAGGATCACCTGTGGCAGGTTTCAGTAATAAAAAGCTTCCGTCTTTGGTTGTGGCAGAGAAGGGAGGAAGTTACCAAGGTTTCAAAAATAGTGTGGAAGTGAGAACTCTGTAAAATAACTCCTTCAAGGAAGAGGGATAGACCTGGCAAGATCTGTCCAAGAGCAAATGACGCACTGTGGACCTTCATACCCTAAGCTATTAATTTAATTGTCTCACAGATGTCATCTCTGAACTGAGGGCTGGATCCAGCCGTGATGGTGATGAGAAGAAAGGGAAACCTGCATCAAGCCAGACTTTGCCAAGGGGAAAGGGGAGAGAGGCTTCCTCCTGAAGTCCTCAGATGCCACCAGCCCAGAAAGAGGTGAGCTGCTGGAAAAGTGGCAGGACAGTGAAGAAAACCAAAAGCAGAAGTGGCATCCTAAGAGGATCAACAGGACTTCTTGGTGATTAATAACTCCTTGACCTGAATAGAATAAAAACTATATGGAAAATGGCTGTGGCAGACTTTGTCCTTGCCATGCCAAGGAGAAAGGCCAGGAGGAACTGCAAATGCACCTCTCTATAGTCTCCTGAAGACACCCAGTGCATCTAAGGGAGCATGAGGGCACCACATGGGTGGAGAATCACCTGGCCACCAAAACCACTTTGTACCCAAGCAGAGGGAGTCTATAAAGGAGAGTGGGGTTGGAACCATCTCCTTCCCACCAGCTTCCTGAGCACAGTGACACTGCTCTTCAGGAGCTGTGCAGAGCCCCTCACAACAGGCGAGGAGCCACTCCAGCCCTGATGCCTTAAATACACTCACGTAGGGTGACAAGATTAGACCCAGGAGGATAAAGTGAATAAATCTTGGCAAGAGGACTTGATTGCTTTTATGCGCTATAATTACAGAGCGAACTGAAGGAAGGGAAGAGAGCAGCTGTACCTGGGCGTATGCTGGGATCTGAGTAAAGGCACTTGGTGCTGTGCCTCACGAGAAATGGCAAATTTTCCACCTAAGCAATAGCTAATTTTGTAAGAAGGTGGCTTTGTTCCTGTAAGAAGCCCACCAGAGGCACAAGGAAAGGGACAGTCCATGTAGGAGAAATCCATCGCTCTCCAAGAGAAGCAGCGCCTAATGTCTCACCCCCATCAAGCTCATGGTGGTGGGTAGACCCCTTAACCCCCCACGCTGGAGTTAAAACCTGCCTGCTATTTCCATATTGACTGAAATGAAAGGCTTCTCCAAGGAAAACATGGGTCAGCTGCTACAAATCGACAGGGCTTGTGGAAGCCCATGGATTCCTCCTGACTGACCCCAGATGAATAATCCAACTGGCTCTCGTTTGCACCATCTTTGCCACTTACCTTTTCATTGGTAATCCTTCCAGACCAGTTTCTGTCATCTGTTAGGATCCGCCCACGGATCTCCAAATAGTTTTCAACAACCAAAGGTGCTGTTTGTATTTTGAGATTGATATCTCACTGGCAGCATGATTCAGGTTTCCGGCAGCAGGTATGAGCTTTAACTGCAGGAAATGAGCTTATTTTTAGCCGAAGCGTTCGCTGGAGGTTTGTGTAAATGGATTTTTGCTGGGTGTCCTGTTTCGTGGGTAATGGAGTATAAAAATTTAACTCTTGCTTTTAATATAGAACCTAGTCTGAGGAAAAAAAGTTACTGAGTGGATCAAAAAAAAAAAAGTTCATACCCAGGCAAATGCCTAAGGGTGGGAGGGATGCAGCAACTGCTGGGAATAGAGACTGGTAAATTAAGATGTCCATGAGATTCCTGAGCAGCAAATGAGTGTTGGGCTAAAGAGTAAAACACTGGCTTTGCTTCAGCTTTAACTTGACCCCGTGAAAATAACCTTCTTTTGATTTTTCTGATGGGACCCGGAAAAAAGTGATGAAAAAGTGCAAATATTCCTAGGGAAATGTTATCTTTCTGCAAAGGCTGAATTTCCAGCTTCAAAATCAAAACAAAATCATAATGACAGAAAGCCACCAATCAGCCATAAGCAGCTACCCAGTTGTCTCCAGAAATATTGGTCTGTGATTGATTTAAGTACGTGTAGAAATGAGCAGCCGGGGGGGTTCAGCTTTTCTCTCTCTTCTGAGGGAGCAGGTATCTGGTTTTTTTCAGTGGGTTAAAGCTGTCCTGTCCCTGGGAGGATAAATTCAGCATTATTAGAGTGACAGCAGCTCCTCCCTGAGGTCCTCACTGGGTGCTCCTTCCCACTGCCTGGCTGTGATGGGAAAGTCTGAGACCTGCCCAGCTCATTTCACATGGCATGAGCTCTCCAGCCTGGCCAGGGGAAGAAGAGCAGATCAGCATCTCCTCTGGGAAAAAGCTTTTACTGGGGAGCGAGAAACCACGTGTAGCATTGGCTGCAGATTTCTGTGAGTCCGTAACTTGCTCCCAGTCTGCTAGCCTGGTATTGATGGTGCTCAAGCGTGCAAAATGCTTTTTGCTGCTGCTCCTTTTCGGGTGCTTTCGTGGAGAGGGGCAGGATAAAGGACTGGCAGCGTGTTGGTAGAGAGCTGAGAGATGGGGAGGGAGCGAGGATGAAAGCTCGAATCCTAGCGAATTCATTCCTCCAACAGCTCAAGGAAAGGGGAAGGGATGACACCCCACCCCCCCACCCCCCCCTTTTGCACAGCTATTCCAGCGTGCAAAAACCTAATAAAGAGGATAATGGATTGATTTAACCTTTGAGGTTGGCGAGCTCGGCTGCGTGCGCAGCCCGGCACACGCACGCACACACGTGCACACGCACCCCACCCCGCTCCCATCACACGCGTCGGTCCATGTGAGAGGAGACCCGACAGGGTGCAGGAGACAGCCGCCCACGCAGATCTCATTAGTTGTCTCGAACGGGGAAGGAGCTGAACACGACTGGAGAAGTCCTAGCCCTGCTTTCTGTCGGGTTCCCACACCCGTGCGGAGGGAGGGGGCAGAGGCAAGAAAAGCTTGGAGGGCGGGGGGGGGTGTGTGGATAAATGAGAGTGGCTGTGCTGGAGTGATGAATTTTTCATCTAGCCTGAAATGCAATTGTAACGCAGGGATTAGAGCTCTGGGGAGTCGTTTGGCTGCTGCTGTCGGGTGGTTTTGAGCTACCGATGCGCAGGGGATAAAGGCAAAAGTTGGTTGTGCTGCACTTTGGGGGAAGACAGCCGAAGTGAAGGTGTCTGGAGTGAGCAGGAGGATTTCGAACACCCCAGGGGTCAGGCTCGCTGCTGCTGACTTGGATCTCAGTGCCACTCTGATGCTTTTGGGGGGGCCAGCTCTGCATCAGGACATTGCTGTGCCCACAGCTCTGGGGGTGCCAGGGCTTTGAGGGGGGGGGGAAACTCCACATTCCCCTCCTCCCTGCCTTGACTGTGGTTTTTGACACAGCAGGGGTTGGGTGGGAACAGAGAGTCCCCAGGGAGTGTGGGACACTAGGATGACCCCTCAGCATCTTTCTGTGCCCTTCTCGAGTGCACAGGCTCTGAGGGTCCCACAGCTTCATCCAGGGCATTGTGGCTGCTCCCACCCCAAAATCCAACCCCGCCACACAGTTCTGATCCATCATGATAGCGCTGGGCTTAGTGAAGAGGCCACATTTGCCAAAAGCTCTTGAAGCTGTAAGTCCGTGTTGCTGGGGCAGCAGGAGGGATGTGATCCAACAGGAGTCCAGGCCAAGGTGAACAGCAACTGGGAAGGAAACCCTGGGGAGATCCAATGGGGATGAGGATGGAGGGGAAAATTCACCCCCCACTTCTACTTAGTTATTCATAATCAGTAAAGAGGAGACGCTATGAGCACGAAGAGGCTTGTTGAGGTGCCATCTCTTCCTGATCTGTGCGTTTGTATCTCAGTGGAAAGTGTTTTGTGATGTCTTCTCCTCCACTGGCAGCCCTCCAGTCTACCTCAGAAAGCCGTGCCGTGAACTGAGGGGAGCTAACAGGGATTCAATGCACGTTTGCAGATCAGACCAGTTCTCTGCTTCACGACCTCACAGCATCCAAATCCATAAAAGCACAACTGGACTGAGCAGGTGCCCATAGCTGAAAGGGAAAAGCTGGGTTGGTTCGGTTGGGTTTTTGGTTTGATTTTTTTTTTTTATTATTACTTTATTTAATCCACATTATAGCCAAGCCATGGGAAATCCTGTTAAAAGATCAGTGCGGATTTTCTGAGTCGAGGGAAATGTTACATCTCAGTCAGAGAGTCCTTTGGATGGTCTGGGCTTCGGGAGGACAGAACTGCTGCAAAAATCCCTGAACAAAAGGCGGGTATGTGTGTGTGAGAGACACTCTGAGCAATTGGTCGGCCCAGTTCCTCCTTTTCTCTAGTATTTTTGAGGAAAAAAAGAGAAAAGAAAAAAAATATCCTTATCAACGCACTGGAAGCAAAAAAATTTACTTCTTGCAACAGCTGATTTTATGTTGTTCGTTTCCTTGGTGCCGTGTTGCTAAGGGGGGAAGGACCTGCCCTGGCAAAGGGAGAAACCCCAGGTGTGCCAGGACTGCCACCAGCTCCGTGGGATCCCCAGCGCTGGGATTCCCTGTGCTGAAAGAGAACAAATAAAGGCAAAACATCTGAGGAGCCTAAAATGTGATGAGTTAAGCAGGGCACAGACGATGGGAAGGTGAATCCCAGTCTGTTGAACTGAAATACGCTCTCAGCCGTGCAGGAAGGGATGGGGAGGGTTTTCTTGGGTGGGGTGTCTGAGCCCAGTGCTGCAGGCAGGTGCTCGGTGCGTAGCATCCTCCCTTCCCTCGGGATACAGGACAAAGTGGAGGCAGGATCATACCCAGCGTGCTCAATATTGGTCTGCAGGTGTCCATATAGGGAAAAGCCAGGCAGGGAGGGATAGAGGAGGGTGCTGGTCCTTTCTGCTGTCAGGGAGGATGAGAGTGAGCAGGGCTGTGCCAGCCCAAGGGCTCATTCCAACCATGCCCTCAAAGGAGTTGAGCAGGGAGAGGGAATAGGAAGTCCCAAGGTGCACAGTATGGGATGCTGGATTGTGCACTGGACATCCACCACTATTGGTCTGTTCTTTTCCCCAGACTCCCACTGCTGGGCAGGGTTCAGCTGGACCCTTGCTTTGACTCCTCACATCCTCTGGGAAGATGAAGAAGCTTGTCCGAGCTTCCAGTGGGGAACCTGCACAGTGTCTCCCAGCATCGTGGTTTGGATGCAGCCAGGGCTTGGTGGGGACCCTGGGTCTGCTCCCCTCCCTGGAGCCTGTTGGCAGCTGCTTGTGGAGAAGAGGCTTTTTCCAGGCCCATGCAGGAGCCCACACATGCTCCCCCAGCCTGGCCTTGGTCTTGAAGCTGCTGCTGAGTGCTGAGGCACCAGGGAACATGCCAAAATACCAATGTATAACCATTTATTTTTGTGCTGGATGCTTATATCCCCTTCTCTTTCTTTCCTTAGCAGTGGGCAGGTTTGGGAAAGAGCTACCTGAGCTCCTCAGTGTTTTGCCTATCCAGCCATGCTCAGCACCTCCCTTATTCCCTGCCCTTGTGATCTCGCTGGCTCCACACGTTTTCCATTAGACCTGCAAATTCCTTCTCTATTCTTTTTAGCCTTCCTTTTGGGAAAAGAGCAGAAAGTGACTTTAATTTGGGAGGCTGGAATATTTCTTCCTCCTTCTCTTCTTTCTCTCTTATTCTTTGCCTTTATTTCATTGCTTGCTTTCTATTTTAAGTCCTCTGAAGCTTCTTCCTCTGTCTCTGTGCCCACCGTGGGTGCCTGGGGTGGGGTAGCATGGGGGAGGGAATTATGTGTGTGTGGGGGGATAAGGTGGCCCAGTGGAGGAGCAGTGGGAGCTGCAGGACACAGAGGGCACTGGGTTGTCCCGACATGTGGGGGACAGCTCCTGCCACATCCCCAGCCCTGTCCTCGGCCACGTGACGTGGGGCCACCCCACATCCCCAGGACAGCACGTTTGCCAGGGAGATGCACAGGTCCTTTTCCAGTGACACCCAGCCCTGCTATCGGATGGGAGCCAAAACTCTTTTCCCAGTCACCCAGGGAACACCCCTTGCTTTCCACGCAGGGGCTCATAAAGCTAAAATTAGCAGTGTTTCCCTCTACAAAGCAAGTAATTAGCTCAGGAGCGAGCACAAGGAGCAGCATGAAGAGAAAGGGAGCTTCCCTTATAAAATATTTACCTCCTCAGCCTCAGCAAGCGCCTCCGGAGAAATTTTGGAGAACAGTCTAATTAGGCTCAGAGCTCTGCTTCTGTTTCCTGCATCTTCCGCCTCCCTCTTCACTCATCCTTTATTAACGGAGCCTTTGCATGACATGATGGGATGTTTGTTTCCTAAGGGGCTTCTTATCCCTTTGTTCTTGCACAAGAAGGGAAAAATACCATTACAGCAACCAGGAGGGAGTGTTCTTAAAAGATGTACAGAAAAGTATTTTTAGCTATTTTTTTTTTTTTAGAGATACATCTATCTGCGTGCTTAGATACATGTATTTATATATATACACATCTCTGAGCATTTCTTGTGTGGACCTGCAGTTCCCCCTGAGTCCTTTTGCTGATCTTTACCCTAGACTTACCTTGTTCTTCTTAACTGGAGGAATTCCTTTCCAGTGACACCGCAGCTGAACGACAAGAGGATCAGCTTCACAATGAAACACGTGGCATCACTGAGAAGAGCATCCAGCAACATCTTATTCGACTTCGGACTCTTTCGACTGTCAGGATCAAGTAATTGTTTTATGAAACTCAAATTTGCTAGAAGGGCTTAATGCATTTTTTAGTAGGACTGAGTAATAAAGTAATTGGAGATTTATTGCTCTTCTTAACACAAAGGGGAAGACACATCGTTCCACTTGGGACCGCTTGAGCATATAGTGTTTTAAATGATACAATTGGGCAGCACAGATTGATTAGTGTTTAGAGAGGTGTTGATTCACCTCCCTTTTTTACCTGTGGTTTTGGGGATAGAAGTGGAATTGTGGCTATGCAATACCTTCCCCACAGCCTTTAGGCTCAGAAAACTGCCTTGGTTCTCCCTGATTGCCCAGACTCTTCGTGGCACCTTCAAGCAAATGACCCGCTCCCGTCACAGCTCTTTGACACTCGGGCACAAGTTTTTATTTCCGGTGTAAAGCGAAGCAGAAGACTGCTCTGAATTCCTTCATGCAGTGAGCAAGCTGCTGAAATCATACTGCCTGGCAAGGCATTATCTATTTTTAATACTGAGATAGTAAAATATTGAAATGACTTTGAAAGGACAGAGAAGAGCAAAGGAAAACACCCAGGAGAAATTATTTTCTCTCAGAGGCTTTAATTGAACGGTGTAAAATGCTTTGGTGGTAAAAGAAAGAGTATTTATTTTGCTCTTCTGATCATCTATACTGTAAAAGAATTTGTCCTTTGAAAAGCTTTCACACTGCTGTGTATACCTGCCATCAGCTATTTGAGTTTTTCTGCTGCATAGATGATCCTTGAGGATAGTTTTATTTTTTCCTCTCCATGTTTTGTTTTTTTTTTTTTTTCCTTACCACCTCCTAAAATCTTGTTTGGTTATATGATTGATGCTGCAATGGTTTTGTATCCCCTAGAGAGAGCAGAGGATGGTGAGCCCAGCGTGGTCAGGAGCAAACCTGAGCCTGATCTTTGAGCTGGAGCCCTGCGCACAATGTGGGGTCAAGGGTGGCAGAACCAGCTCCTGCTTGTCCCTAAGAGCCAGTCCCCTCCTTAGCCCTACTGCAGAGATGAGACCTCTAAGAAAGGCCATCACTTGGGGCTGGTTTTTGTAACATGAATGAAATTTGCTGTCTGGCTACGCGATTTGATTGTTTCCTGGAGAATCCTGAAGACACTGGAATTTAGCAAATGGTTCTTGCAAAAGAGCCAGGTCCTGGGTTTATTCCCCCTGCACAGCCTTGCCCCTGGCTGGAATGCTGATTTCATTTTGAAGCTCAGATTGGCACTGGGGAGGCTGCCCCTGGAATCCTGGGGTCAGTTTTGGGCCCCTCACTCCCAGAAGGACATTGAGGGGCTGGAGCGTGGCCAGAGAAGGGCAACGGAGCTGGGGAAGGGG